>CBVK0100634886.1:0-20302 GCA_900067695.1 Picea abies | reverse complement strand
GTTGTAATTGTACCTCCTAGTCTCCTATATATACCAAGGAGACCTTTTTCATTTGGAATCATCTTGTATTTGTGAATTCATATGATGTATAAGGAGGTTGCCCCATCGAAGAGGCTTATTATCTGAATTTCTCTCTTTGTCAAAACGTTGAGTACTTATTTTGAGATTTTCGTGCTATTTTAATATTTGATTCTTAACATTATGATAGATTTTTCCACATTTGAAACATAAATCCTCTATTATAATTTTAACATATCTTTATATATCATCTATTTTTTAAAATAATTTTAACAAATGTTTCTAAAAACAAAATTGTATGATAAATGAAACCTTGAAATTTGTTAATCCTAGATCCCCATAAACACTCAACATGATGTAATACCCTTTGAACTTTTTGAAAATAAGTACCCATCCATCATATCTTATTCATCATATCTTATTGATTGTACCTTTTGCTTTCACATCCTTCACTTTTTCAACTTTCATGTACTTCATGAATCATGAAACTCTCACATTACTTTGGAAAAGGAAGTCCTTCTATGTTATCTCCAAAGGTTTGGATTCTATATTCACATTCTTACTCTTTTTGGGCATTATTGCTTTTTCATACCCTAGTATCTTTCCCTTTTATGGTCTTCAAACTTTAGGATCCCTATGATTCTCAGGGCCCTTTTACTCTCAGATTCTCTTTTGCATCACCACTTGGTTCTACTTTATATCCATCTTCATTTATTTAAAAATGCTAATAGTTCAATGTAATGGCTTTTAAACACGTCTGTTACGGATATTTTATAAACCTTTTAAGGCATTTCCATGTCACGTTTATAGGTAATAGTAATAAAATAAAATAAAATAAATAATTTTTTAAAATCATAATATAGAAAACACCACCTACTGTGTTTTCTATTTTATTTTAAACAATATAAAAGTAAACTATCATGGATCACGCCCAGATCTAGTTAAATATACACCCTTTAGCATATTGGTTCACCCACTAACAGCTATAAACCAATCACTAGAAGCAAATAAGCAATCCATTCTCTGATGCAGTATATCTTATATGTTTTCTATTTTATTTTAAACATAAAAGTTAATTATCATGGATCACGCCCAGGTCTAGTTAAATATATGAGATTTAACATGTTGATTCACCCACTAACAGCTATAAACCAATCAATGAACGTCCATTCTTTGATGCAGTATATCTTATAGAACAAACAGACAGCCCATTAGATGTTTCGAGATATTGAATTATCTTCCATTTCGTCAACAGCCAATCCAAAAATAATGGTCTTTTGGTGCTCCAAATAGTAATAGATCTGTACACATAATTGTGCATGCTGTATGTCAACCCACCCAAACAGGACAAAACACAGCCCACCCATGATCGTCCAGGCCAAAACACAGACCACTCATGATGTACAATGCCATGGCCCGATAATGAAGGCACCTTGGTGGAGTATGACACTCGTATGGCTATATAATTGCATCTTGGTACGTGGGTTCAAGGAGTTTAAGGGTCTCCAGGTCTTCAGAAATGAGGTGCTATTTGGATATAAGTATTGGAGGAGAGTTAGAGGGGAGGATTGTGGTGGAACTTTATGCAGACATAGTGCCTAAGACTGCTGAGAATTTCAGGGCGCTGTGTACAGGAGAGAAAGGAATAGGCCCTCATACTGGTGCTCCTCTGCATTACAAAGTAACTTTTCTGTATTTCTATATGTGTTTTGGCAGTACTAGGAAATTTCCTTTTGTGAGAACTAGATACTTTTTTAGAATTTTGGTCTTTATATTTGTAATCTTTTAGGTAAGATGATAGATTTTAAAGTTTCTGGTCTCTGAGATTTGTGTGAGTATAATTCTAGTTTGGGCAACAAGAGAGTAGACTATTTGGGTTTCTTGAATAATTCAGGCTTTTCATATGTTGGCATTATCTTCTGTAGAAAATGCTTGCTTTGTTGAAAAACCCAAATGAATTGACTTTTTTTTGTCTGTTTTTAGTTTATATCTGGGGTTGAAAAAAAAATACATTGGTCTAGAAATAGATACCAGAAGACCTGTAAGAAGTTTGGACCTCGTAGACAAACTTCCATGTAAATAGGTGCAGGCTTAGTTTTGACAATTACTCTTAACAATCCCCCACAATTGTGTGGTTAGTTTGTGTCTCAGTGTTGTCCGTCGTGGAAACTAATTAAACTGATATTCAACTGTAAACATCCATATCCTCTTCATGCATCTGGAATTACAATTCCAAGCAAGACAGTTCTTTTAGAGTAAAACTAAAAACTGAGTAAAATTCTCCTTATATTGTCAGCCTGCAAATTATTATTTAGAAATTCGGATGCATTATATATTGTTGTTTGAAAAAACCCAAGTGAACCTTAAATTCATTATAACATAACTGCTGATGGATCATGTTTAATGTTTGGGCCGATCCGCTGCTGGCCAAGATCGTTCCAACAGATACCTGGCATTTTGGGGCTTGCTGACTCCATTGTGGCTGAAGGCCCCACCTTAAGGAGATCTCAATTGGCTAGGTGGACATTCATATGTCTTTGTCTGTTTGCTGATTTAACCAAATCAGTTTTCTTTTCATTGGTTAACTTTATAGTTACATATAAAATGATCTTTCTTGTCATTGTAGGGAGTTCCCTTTCATTGTGTGATGAAAGGTTTTATGATACAAGGGGGAGACATTTCTGCTCGTAATGGTAGAGGAGGGGAGTCGATTTATGGATTGAACTTTGAGGATGAAAATTTTCTCTTGAAGCATGAACGGAAAGGTATCTTGTCAATGGCCAACTCTGGACCTAATACCAATGGTTCACGGTTTTTTATCACTACGACACGGACCTCTCATCTGGATGGAAAACATGTGGTATTTGGAAAGGTAATAAAAGGTAGAGGAGTTATAAGGGCAGTTGAGCAGACCCCTGTTGGCAACAATGATCGTCCTGTGAAAGATGTTATAATTGCAGACTGTGGAGAGATACCAGAAGGTGCAGATGATGGCGTTCTTAACTTCTTTAAAGATGGAGACAAATACCCAGATTGGCCAGGTGATCTTGAAGAGAAACCTTCAGAGCTATCATGGTGGATAGCTGCAGTGGAATCTGCTAAAAGTTTTGGAAATGAGCATTTCAAGGTGATTTTGCTGACTTTGGATATCCTTTTTTTATGTCTTGCAATTGTAAACCTAGAATGAGTGTATTGGCTTCTTGGAAGAACTTTTGTGCTTTTAAGCTATTTTTTTTGGGAAACTTCCCATTAGGTCTTTTTCACATTCTTAAGCATGTTTTCTTGCAGCTCTGTCTATCAGTAGAGCTTCGTATCTCTTACAAAATTTATGTTATGAGCTTTAGCATAGTTGCAAAAAATGAAAAAATGATGCTTTTGATCCTCAATGCAAGTTTGATTAAAATGTTAAATGTTTGTTACTGCAAGTAAATTTTATTTAGGGGTTACATCTCTTTGATTGGTTCCTGCTATTATGTATCATGTTCTATTAGAGTTAGGTTAGTTCTAATTTACTTGAACTTCCTTTCGTATTTTATTCTTCACAACATATCAATCCTTCATAGAACATTTCACATGTAATGCTTGGAATGAGGTTCATTGTTACTACAATTACTATTGTTGACAATATCCTTCTGTTTATCGATTTTCTGGAGCAGCTGAACTTGACTCTCAATTCTTAATTTTGCAGAGAGGGAATTACAAGATGGCCTTAAGAAAATACAGGAAGGCTATGCACTATCTTGATAATTGTTGGGATAATGAAGAGATTGATGAGGGTATTCTTTACAATTCCACTATTTTTGTTTTGTTATTTAGCTGTCGAGGATGTAGTAAAATTGATCTTAATGTGCTTGTGAAACAATTGAGTCAAACATCCTTATCTGAGTGTGCATATATCTCAAAATTTTGTATTTAAGAGTACTCATCTAGATGATACTTCAGGCTAGATTTTCTTTTGATGAGTGTTTTTGAGGGCTGATATTGTTATGTGGGATTATTTCACATTATTTTGTATCAATGGCTTGCCATTATTTAGAATACAGAGTTGTAGCTTCACATATGATGCCTCGATTTCATCCATGATTGATGAATTTCAATACTTTGAAGTGATATTTAGTTGGAATTCCGTGGCAGGACTAACAAGTTAGTTTTATGGGTTGACAGAGAAAAGCTGCCGATTAAGGAAGATAAAGTCACAAATCCTGACAAATAGTTCTGTAAGTCTTCTTTCAGAGTTTTTTTTGTTGTTTTTTCCAGTAACACGAGCCCTTAACTCGATAAATAGTATTTATTGTTTGTAGTTGTTCTTCCTACTACTCTAATATACCTATTTGTAATCTTGCAAAATTGTAACAGATTGTTCTTATGTGTATATTTGTTTCATGGGAGAATGTAGCAGAACTGTTACCATAGTCATTATAACAAGCTGGCATTAATCACATGGATGCTTTATTCTGTCAGGATTTGATCTCCAAGTGGTGCTGAGTTCAGTTTTAATTATATTCGATTCGTACAGGTCTTCCCTCCCTTATATCTTGTGAGTTATGAGCAGCTTTTTCTTTTGCTGCCTTTCATGGCTGTAATATCCTAATATTGCAGTCAATTTGTGCTAGTAGATCATGTGAGACTGACCAAAACTGTAAATATCTGGACGAGTAATGAGGTCAGTCTGTGGAGCATGCACGCCTCTATATTGTCCCATTGACATTCAAGACAGTCGAGTATTGCTTGCTGTAGCTTACATATTTAGGGTCCCATTATGGATGTTGTAAAATTAATACCATGCGTGGACTTCGTTGAGATTGATATATTGGTGTGCAAAGTCAAATAAGCATGCTGAGCTTTTAAGAACAAATGTAACTTTGCTTTTGTTAGTTTGTTCAAAGTTTGCCGGCACAGGATTATGACAATCCGCTTGTTTTGAAAAGTGCCCAAGTCAATTGGGATACGGAATCGGATTGAGAAATGATATGCAGTGATAAAATAATTAGGAAGCAACTCGAGAGAATTTCTGCTCGCATCACTAGATTTCCTAGGGGTATTTTTTAAATGGCCTTTACAATGGGCTAATTAACAGCAATGAAGCTGGATTTGTTGATGAGTATTATGATATAAATAGTATGCTTCTGGAGGACATATTTTTGTATTTATTGCTTAATTTTATGTATTTAGGGCCTAGGCTTTGGTGATTTACTGATTTAGCATTTGCATTTATGCTAGTGACTTCTACACATATTTACATCATGTCTGCAGATTTGTCAGCTGAAAAACTGTAACAATAAGTGATGCCTCGGTGTATATTGTTTATTTTAGCCTTTGTATTTGCAGGTTTGTAAGTTAAGATTAGGAGATGCCAGGGGAGCTCTAGTGGATACTGAGCATGCAGTTCACATTGGCGAGGATAACACCAAAGCTTTCTTTCGTCAGGGTCAGGTATGCCATTTATAATACATTTTGTATGTTTGTATAATTAGAGGATTCCATATAGTCCAACCATGCCTAGGATTCTTTGTCAGTCGATACTTCATTTGTGTGTGTGTGTAGATTGTCTGATGCCTAGATTCCATGCGTGGATATTGCACATAGAATATAATACTTTTTGGGGGTATTTGTTGTCTAGACTCAACTTTCAGTACCTGAATACATCAGTATCCAAGTGCTACTTATTAAGAAGCTTTGCTCTCACTGCTGCTCCTCAAATATTCTCTATCTAAATTTTGATGTTTTTTCATAAGTAGAGATTCATCATGTCTGAGTGACACAGTATTTTAGACCTATTTATCATAAGTGACTTTTCTAACAGAAGCCACCTTCTAAACGTAAAGGTTGTTTTTGACAATCGATTTAGTTTGGGTTAGCTATGTTTTTTATCCTGGCCTTTGCTTGACAGGGGTTTTGCATATGATACGCAAATGATTTTCCTATCTCAATGGCACCCCGCTTTTATTGAGAGATTATTTTTAAATATTGTTGATTGATTTTAATCATAATAATAAAATTGATTCACTCAAATTTCATATTGGTGATGTTTATGTATTTCATATACTCAGGGATATGTGACACTTTTGATAAGAAAAAAAGGTATTCCTACTAAAACAAAGAATTTTAGTTCCTCGACAAGCATCTTTTCTTGGTATTCTAGCAAATTGTCCTAACAATATACTGTGTACAAGCTTCATATTGCTCATCTACTAAAAGCCTGCAGAAGCTATTACGAGACTATTACATATAGACTTTGTAATATTCTTTATACACAAAAATATTCCACCATTCAGTAGAGCCATGGTAGTGCAGACTTTTGATATAACACCTATATTTAAAGACCATCAAAGATATACTATACTGGAAACTACTGCTTTAATTCAAAGCTAGAAACCCAAGAGCATGATAGTCATGGGTAATACTATCCAAAAATAGAAAACCCAAGCTAAGCGCATAATAGACATGTTGGCATAGAGACCGACAGGCTTCAATTATTTCTGGAGTCCTTCCCAGTCAGAAATGTGCCTTGATTTCAGCCTGTTCGTTATTAAGCTCCTTCAATCCACACATGGAAGTCATTGTCATCATTCATACCTCTACTTGAGGTTCCTGATGACAGAGGAGTCAGTTTCTGTTAGTTTTTGGTACCTTGGAAAGTGTGTCCAAGTCCTGGGTGCACATGTGGCAGGAAAAGGTACAGTTGCAGGTATGGACAGAGAATAGTTCAGAAAAGGAGGTGCTGGAACAGGTCCATAATACATCAGAAGGTACAGAAAGTACTGCAGGTCCGTATAGGCACATGTGTCAGTCTCAGTTCTGTATTGACTTCTATGCAGAATGATGATCTGTAGATGAGGGTGCAGCGGTAGAATAGACTAGGAGGGAGCACATCACTATTTGTAGGCTTCCAACTGTGAGGGCACATGCATGCATGCACTAGCTATAGATAGGATAGGATAATGTTATCCTTTGAGTCCAGTTTAGGAATAAGCATTGATCAATGCTGATCCCTAGGAGATACAGCATTGTTTTGTGGCTTTACTATTCCTGAAGGTGCAGTTGATTTGAGGATGAAGGTGCATGCACTCATGCATGTTGAGCACTCTAATTCAAGACACTTTAGGTTAGGGTTTGCTTATTTAGGTAAGGTGCATGCATTCTAGTTAAAGGCACATATCTTGAGGAGAATGCATGCTTGCATGCCTCAGCATCTCCAGTTGAAGCACTGTTGTGGATGTGTCCAGATTCATTGTACCTACTCTTCTTCCTAGTCTATAAAGGAGAAGATAGGGGTATAGATTTAATTAATTCAGTTCAGCAGTGAACAGTGAATTAGCTTGCTGTATTTTTCCTATAGCAGATTTCAGTCCAGAGTTAATGAGAAAGCAGTAACAGGTTTTGACTGTCCATCTACTGAGTTTCTGTTTTTCTTTTCACAGTGATTTAGCAAGTACACAGTAATTCTATTTTCTGCTTAATAACAGAGATGTCATTTAGGACAGACCTGTGAGTTTCCGTTATAATTTTCCGCAGTATGTGTTTGTAGACTTTGGCATTATTAGAACAGTAGTTTTGAGTCACTTTCAGGTTTCAGCTGTCTAGTAGTTTAGGAATTCTTTTAGTGCAAAGTTTGCTTACCATGGTGTAGAGAATCTAACATGGTATCAGAGCATAGTTTCTGAAATCTTCCAGATTCCATATATGGAGAGGTGAGTTGTCTTGAATAGAGAGCTGTCAGAGGGTTTCAGTGGGCAATATGTCCAAGCTTCAGTGATTAAAGCAAATCTGTGCCAATGATCAACACGTGTAAGGGTTGTGGGGCGTAAAACCCTTGTTGATCCAGTGAGTGGAGATTGAAACTCGTTCAATGGAGCTGTAGTAATGGCCATTCCTAGTGTGTGAGAGAGTGTAATATTCCCAGCTAGGCTAGGCTAGGATATCAAGATCTTTGTCAAATTATGCTCTAAACCCGTTGACAATGTTTGGCAAACATTTTGCATTAATTCCATTAATAACATCCGTCAAACATATTGCATGTACACAAAATAGAAAAGACACCATGGGCAATTTTATTATAGATGGAACCCAATCACAACAATACAAATCTTTGATGGCTGCTATGGCAGCTGCACTACATCAGTAGAAACACAACAATGCAAACCAAAACTTGGATCAATGCCACAGTCTCTCCAAAAGATGATGCGTCCTCCTCAAGGAAACCCCACGGACCTCCTAGGCAATTCGCTACACCTCCACAACTGAAAACAACTCACAAGATGAAGCACCATTGGAAATCCTGGATGGATCCCCCTCTTTGTCTAGCTAGGGTGGATATTGCACCACCGAAACCAAACCCAAAATTGAATGGTTTTGCCAAAACCCTAACGAAAACCTTGGCTCCAAGAGCACTCCAAAGTGATCAATCCAAAACATAATGCCAAAGCGAAGCGCTACGCCTCCTTTTATTCTTCCTCCATGCCCTTCTAGAACTTTCTCCTTTTGACTAAATCAAACATGACCCTTATTCCCCCTTTTTAATTTTCATTTAAAGATTAAAGTCACTTTACTAATGTTTAGCAACTATTAATCTTAAAGTTACTTTATGATCTTTTAATTAAATGTCACTTTAGAAACAAACATCTCCTAGCTAGGTGACATCAAATAAATCCCCTGACTCCCTGTTTCTTCACTGACAAGTCTCGGAAGCCATCTCTAACGGAAAAACAGGGGAACCCAAAAATGGGGACATGATAGTTCTCCCTTCCCAAAGATTGCATTTCCTCAAGCAATGCCATCACACCCATAGGAACAACAAATTGAACCAAACTGAAACTAATAATGATCCCTGGGTCCCAAACCAATCTGAAAGATGCGGAGCACTTACCGCCCACAATACTGCCCTGCAATGTACTAGCACAAGGGGCCACTTGAAAGTAACAGTTGGCTCTCCCATCTATACCAGTTGCCAAAATGTCAACCCATAAAATCTCAGGGTCCCATGCTATCACTAGAAAGGACCCATTGTGTTGGCGCTGCGCCACTCTGATCATAAATATTTGATCCTCCTACCTAGACTACATCCTCCACTCCTGCATCCACACGCTGTAATGCCTCCAAGAATCATCCTCACTGTCGAGGATCATATCCTGCCAATGTATCTCAGTGAAGTCAACCAAACCAACTCTAAAATCAGACATCTCGGCAAAGTCTATGTGGTCACAAACTGATAGGGCATCAATGACACTTAATATCCAAGTATCAAAGGGGAAATCCCTAATACTCCAACACCCCTAGCCTACTGCAATCATTCAGGCATCGTCCGGAAAATCTCTCCACACACCGTTCACTAAGTCCCTCCATGCGAACCTCTCTTAGACCGGCCTATAAGTGGTAAAGTCACCAGGATCCCAAACTAACCTATATGATGTGAAACACCCTCTACTCATAGCCATGATCTGCCAGGTGCTAACACCAGAATCCCCATGTAATATTCCATGTCTGCCACTGCTAAGCCAGGCAAGCTGCACAAACTTGGTCAACTCCTCAGAGGACCACTGCTCCAAGCAACCAAACCTAAGCATCCCAAGAGTAAACTTCAAAAAGAGAAAATTGACCATCTCATCTGTATCAGCGGTCGAACTGTCAAGCACTGCAATCCTAGGGTCCCAAACTAATCTTCGAGAGGAATCATCATATCGACTTTGCACCCCTTCGATCGTAACCGTTTGACCACCATGCTCAGACTGCGTTCTCCTCTCCTGGACCCCCAAGTTGAAAACCCTGGAAGGACTGAACTCACTATCTTGGATCATGTCTTGCCAAGACATCTTGGCGACGTTGAAGCCTACCAATTCGCGGATAGAATCGATCCTGGGTATTGTGAGGGAAAATCTACCTCGCCATATAGAACAAGGCTCAACAACTCCTCTCACAATGTCCCCACAATGACGCAGGCCAATCACTAACACGACCCTATCAATCACCCTCATCATTTGAAGCAATCTATCAGATGAATGCCAGGATCCCACCACCAAATTGGAAGTCCATCACTCCCAATGCTTGTTGAAATCTACGTGAATCGATCCAATAGAATCTAGATCTCCTCCTGTGCACTATGCGTACTAATCATATGGTCCAAATGAAAGACCTCTGACATGGACACAATGCCACTTGTCTCATCCAATTGATTTAGGTGAAACTCCCATTTCCTGTTGTATATAATGAGGGCATCAAATAACAACAATAGATGCCTCTGCCACTACTTGCAAGACTGGACAGTGACTAGTGCATTGGTCAACCCCAAGGGTATGACCAAGAGGTCATAATGAAATCTAGAAGCATACTTGTGACTACCCTATGCCCTGACCCTCATCTGATGATATCCTAGATGTAAATCGATCATCAAGGGATATGCTACTTCCTGAGGCTTAGCCATCCACTCACCGATCCTAGGTAACGTCAAATCAATGGTATTCTTGAGTACTATGTCAGGAGGTCTCCCTGGAGGAAACACTACACAACTCCACTACACACTACCGAGTGCCAATAAATACCCCTGCATACTGCTACCTATCATTGAATCGTCCTGTACCCTGTTGTATCCTGTAGGTGCTATTGTATCCATCACTCTATTGATGTCTTCTGGACCTGTATCCTAGAGCATGCTCATTTCTGTCATATACCTGTCGACCCAATCCATGGATTCATATACTTCCTTGTGACCTGGTTCACAAGAAATGTGCTCAACTATCTCCTTTGTCACTAAGCCTTGAGCCTTTAGTGGGCTCTCCAACAGAAGCGGCTCATGATCCCCATAATGCAAAACAAGCGTATGGTCAAAACCCTCTGCATCATACCTCTCCTCAAGCACATGCAACTGTGAATGCTCCTTGTGTGGGATCATCACAAGAGGCTCCTCCCTCGAATCATGAGTGCCACATGCTCATGTATCACGACTGCCAAAGATGATGGAGTCTTTGTTGCTGTCAATGTTGAAGAGTGTGCCAAACTCAGCTGGTAACAAAGCTCCTCAACCTCCTTTTCCTTTTCTTCAGTGAACTTAAGAGAAAGGTCCCTATCCATGAACATCTACAAGTAGTCGGATTTTGTCTGCTCTAGTGCCTCTTTGATGATGCGCAATTGGGTACTAGTGACTCCATATGCAATTCCCTTTTACCTCTCCTCCAACTGGGTTTTCCACATAAGGTCTTCGATAAACTTATGAGCACCATCTACCCTCGTCAACACCTGCACAATTTGCTCCTCCATGACCAATAGTTGGTTCTCCAAATCACGTAATGTTATTTCATCAACATGGTGTGGGATGTTACACAAGGGATCAACTGACTCACTAGATGATATCGTGCAATGTGGACTACCCACCTCATACAAGTTTTCCGATCTGCTCTCGTCCACCAAATTAGCCCCTTCGTTGTCATCCTCCACACATAGCTCCCAACCTCTGTCATATTCTGGTACAATCATGCCTGCATCATCATACATGTCATAAATAGGGTCCTCATCATGTGTAGGTGCTTTCACGCTTGAACCACTCTTATCATCAACATTATACACAAGGAGAGATGTTGGATCCTCAACATCGAATGATTGGGACATTTCCTCATAGTCACCATAAGTGGGACAAGATGTTTCATCCTCATATTTCCCATCCAACACACTAGTGTCATCAGCCTCATCGATTATCTCTAATGGTGTATCATGAGTTGTTGTTTGGTCCTCCTTTATGCACACACCCTCAACATGGCTAGATGTATGTTCCTCCCCCTGTCCTTCATGTTCATCTTTCCTCCATTTTTTCCATATGCTTTTAAGGGAATCCTTTTCCAGATCCTTGGGCCAGCTTCCGAACCAGAGGGTGTAATAGTCTTTAAAGGACAAACATGCACGAATCTCCTCACCCAATGTTAGATACTTTCGGTCGTAAGGTCATTATCTAACTGCTACCAACTCCCTTGTAATTTTAGCCAGGCGTTCCAGATTTATCTTCCTAAAGCACTCCATCGCTGGAATAAGTTCTAGTTACTTCACAGAAACAATATGAAAATGTCTTTTCATGGATTTCCCCTCAGGATGGAAGGAACTGTAATATCCCCAACAAAGAATTATGGGATATTGTGTGTTATGTTGTGTTCTGGTTATGTGTTTTTGTCAAAGACTTTGCAACACAATGTTTAACAAGGATTGGCACTTTTTCACGAACAATTTGCATGTGTTCTCATGATGGACATTTAATCAAACATATTGCATTCATCTGAATAACTCATGAAATAGAAGGGACAATATTGGCGTTTATTATGGATGAGATCCCAAACAACAACACAATCGTTATTGGTTGTTATAACAACATTACAATAATAAACACACAAAATAGCAAAGCCAAAACCTAAAATATGCCAATGTCTCTTCCTGTAGATAATGCAACCTTCTCCAATTGTTATCCAAACCTCCAAAATCCCACCATAGCTACCGCCCAGCTCTACGCTAGCCTCCCAAGCCAAGAAGTGGCCACACGACCCTCCTCTCCAATCTCACGGCCTACAGAAACTTTTGACCCCTCCTAGCAACCCGCACAGTGTTGCCACTAGATGAATTGGGCCCTAAATAAATCTCCACGGGCCTCCTATCCTCACGGTAAAGCTAATGTAAGAGGGTCATGCCCTCTAGGAAACCCCATGAATCCTTAAGGACACTATCGCGGCCTCCTCACACTCTCAGCATGCACAATAGTGAAATCGACCCTCAAGAGAGACACAAGAATTTCTTCCAGCCACCCTCGCTGTTTTGTAGATGAGCCTCTCGGCCCTCTCCAAGACTCCTGCGGCACAACAAAGGAGCCCGGGACCCCTTCTTAACCTCACGAGCTGCAAAATATGGGAGACGGCTCCCTCAATAAACTTGTGTCCCGCCTCTTGACACTCGGTTCTGCAAATGGGAAGAGCTCGACCCTTCTTACAGTCTGTGGACTCTCCACCAAACTCACGACTTCTACAGGTGCTCACGATCTCAATCAAGGAATGAGATCGACCCTCTAGGCAGCTCCACTAACCTCCCAATAAATCGATGCAACCTCTAACTGAAGATGATTCTTCTAGATGAACCCCAATGGAGGTTCGACTGCCCACTAAAGATCTTGTTCCCTTGGGCAAGGAAAATTTGGGCCTAGTAAACCCAGAAATCGGCCAACAAGCTAAAACTCAACCCAAAAGGTAAGTTTCGATTTCTTCCCTGAAGAAATCAACCTCAGCTCTCTAGATCTCGGCCCACACAACAGTAAATTCGCCCCCCATCAACAAGACTCATCCAACAACAAGGAAACCAAAAAAAATCAGCCCAAAGACTATGAAAACTTGATCTATAACTCAGGAGTTCGGCCCTCCACAAGATAAATTTGCCCCGCATAAAAAGTCTTCGGCTGGGAAGTAAAAGATTCGACCCACATACTAGGATTTGGGTTCTTCCCAAGTAATTTCACCCTCACCCATAGATCTGGACCTATACAAAGGAACTCGATTCCCTTTTGGATAGAATCAACTACCACAATGAAATCTCTGCAACATGAAATTGGTCCTTGGGCAATGCAGAAAATACTCATAGGATGGCAAGTTCACCAACTCTGATACCACTGTAATATTCCCAACTAGGCTAGGCTAGGATATCAATATCTTTGTCAAATTATGCTCTAAACTTGTTGACAAATTTTTACAAACAGTTTGCATTAAGTCCATTAAAAACATCTGTCAAACATATTGCATGTACACAAAATAGAAAAGACACCATGGACATTTTTATTATATATGGAACCCAATCACAACAATACAAATCTTTGATGTTTTCTATGGCAGCTGCACTACATCAATGAAAACACAACAATGCAAACCAAAACTTGGATCAATGCCACAATCTCTCCAAAATATGATGCGTCCTCCTCAAGGAAACCCCACGGACCTCCTAGGCAAGTCGCTACACATCCACAACTGAAAAAAACTCACAAGATGAAGCTCCATTGGAAATCCCGGATGGATCCCCCTCTTTGTCTAGCTAGGGTGGATATTGCACCACCAAAACCAAAATCAAAATGGAAGGGTTTTTCCAAAACCCTAACGAAAACCTTGGCTCCAAGAGCACTCCAAAGAGATCAATCCAAAACATAATGCCAAAGTGAAGCGCTACCCCTCCTTTTATTCTTCCTCCATTCCCTTCTAGAACTTTCCCCTTATGACTAAATCAAACATGACCCTTGTTCCCCCTTTTTAATTTTCACTTAAAGATTAAAGTCACTTCACTAATGTTTAGCAACTATTAATCTTAAAGTTACTTTATTATCTTTTAATTAAATGTAACTTTAGAAACATACATATCCTAGCTAGGTGACATCAAATAAATCCCCTGACTCCCTTTTTCTTCACTAACAAGCCTCGGAAGCCATCTCCCACTGCAGAACAGGGGAACCCAAAAATGGGGACATGACAGAGAGTCACCTTTTGGAGGGCACCTCTAACTTTGTGTTGTGGAAGTTGAGATTGCAAAACCTCCTGGGAATGGCAGACTTATGGTACCTTGTGGAGAAGGTGGTTGCATTTCCTACAAATCCCAGAGATCTGGCATAACATAACAAGAAGGAAGTCAACACAAAGCGAATCTTGTTGGATTTGGTGGATCACTTGATCCTTCATATCATTAGGGAAAAGATTGCCAAAGATATGTATGATGCCTTATGAACCTTGTACCAAAGTGTGAACATATCCAAGAAGATGCTCTTAAAGAACAAGCTCATCTCTACCTGCATGAGAAAAACAGATACAGTACTTACCTATCTCATCAATATAACAAAGTTGAGAGACAAAATTGTTGTAGTTGAGGACAATTGAGGGTAATGTGCTAGTTCGGATTTTTCTAAATGGCTTTAGTCCAATGTGGTATAACTTTGTCCAAGTTATATGTGGTCACGAGAAGCTTCCTAACTTAAAGAAGTTGTGGGATGCTTTCATTGGAGAGGAGATGAGACTAGAGCAAGTCCCAACCAGTTACAAGGATGAGGATGATGGGCTAGACCTTGCCCTCACCAATAATGTTAGGAGAGAAGGTAAGAAAGGAGGACTCATGAGGAGTTAGAATGGCAAGGAGGAAGAATCAGGTTCTTCAAGTTAGGGAAGAAAGACTTGAGTCATATCCAGTGCTTTAGGTATTACAAGCACGTTCACTATGCCTCTCAATACCCTGAGAGGAAGAAGGGAAAGGGTAAGAAACAACAGCAACAGGAGTTTGCAGAGAGTGTAAATGCTTTCGGTGTGGATGATTTGTCTGCCAAGCTAGATACCCACTTTGCCATGGTGTCTAATACTTCCACATACACAATTTAAGTGTTGGATGGTATGTGGATAGTGGAGCTTCTAGACATATGACTTAAGACAAAAATATCTTTAGTAGGTTTCGAGATCAAGAGGGAGGACTGCATGTGGAGTTGGGTGATGATGCTACGTATCTTGTGAAGGGGTTGGGCTTCATATAATTCCAGATACATTCAAGTGATGTTCTTGAGTCAGATTCTATTTTATATGCTCCCGAGTTAACGAAGAGTCTTCTTTTAGTTTCTTGCTTAATAGATTTAAAGTGTTTGGCTGAGCTTGAAGGTCAACAAGTCACCATTAGAGACAACAACCATAGATTCATTCAAGTTTTGGCCATAGGACTATGAGAAGGTGGTCTTTACAAGCTATTTATAGATTTAGTTGAGTAGTTATGGTAGGAAGCCATGATGGAGTGTTTCTCCAGCCTTGAGGAGAGAGTTACAAAACTGATTGTGGAATTAGTGATTGATTCCTTGATTGCAGTTGATGGGAGTATGGAAGAGTACCAGGATAAGGTTGTTACAGAAGGATTATTTTAGCAAGAGTTCATTGACCTTTGATGAGACTCTTACTCCAGTTGTCAGAGGATTCTCCCAAGAAGAGGGAGTTGCCCTAGATTGGTTGATGTCTGCTCTGCTAGTTTTGGATTTAAGTATCAATGAGTTTGTAGTTGTACTCGTGTTGGGATTTTGAGTTTAGTGTAGATTTCAGTTCATTATTTGTTAGATCTTATACACTTGTCTTGGCCCTATATACAGATGAGTTCATTATTGTAGGAAATCCTAAACAGTTCATGATGTGGTGTGAGAAGATTTTGACCAATGAAGTTGGCATGAAGGACAAAGAAGGTTGGTGGGTTGCTGATGCAGTGTTCCTTGTACAAAAGACTTTCACCTTGAAAATTATGAAGAGAGTTCAGAGTACACAAGGAAGTAGTGATCTTGATTCATCTTTCTTTAGGTTCATTGGTGGTCGACTGTTTGATCAAGCCCCTAATAGAGGGGAGATTCCAGATGTAGAGGGAGTATCTAGTGGTTGGGAGAGAACACTTTCCTTGGTCAGAGGGAGTGTTAGTTTTTGGTACCTTGAAAAGTGTGTCCAAGTCTTGGGCGCACATTTGACAGAAGAAGGTATTGTTGTATGTATGGACAAAGAATAGTTCAGCAAAGGAGGTGCTGGAATAGGTACATACTACAATAGAAAGTATAGCAAATACTGTAGGTCTGTATAAGCATGCGTGGCAGTCTCAGTAGATACATATAGCATTGACTTCTGTGTAGCATGATGATCTGTGATTCTGTAGACGAGGGTGAAGCAGTGGAATAGACTATGAGGGAGTGCATCACTATTTGTAGCAGTGTTGCCAACATCACGATGTTATCGCCGACATCGCGATGTTATCATGTTTTGGAGGGAAGGAAATATTATCCGATATTTTGCGATTTCTTGGATTGTCTCATGATTTTCCGATTTCCGATATTTTCCCCAATGTTTCCTATATTTTCTTTTCCGGACCCTCAATGATATTTTCACTGACACGATGTTGCCAACACTGATTTGTAGGCTTACAGCAATAAGGGCGCATGCATAGGATAATATAAGGTTATCCTTAGAGTCCAGTTAAGAAATAAGCGCTGATCCCTTGGAGATAAGGTGTTATTGTGTGGATTTATTATTCTCAAATGTGTAGTTGACTTGAGGATAAAGGCACGTGCATTCATGCATGTTGGGTGCTCTAATTCAAGACACCTTAGGTTAAGGTTTGCTTATTTAGGTAAGGCACATGCAATCCAGTTAAAGTTGCAGATCTCTAGGAGGATGGATGCTTGCATGCCTCAAATCATCTCCAGTTGAGGCACTATTGTGCATCTCTTCTTCCTAGTCTATAAAGGAGAAGGCAGGGGTATAGGTTTAATTAATTCAGTTCAGCAGCGAGCAGTGAATTATCTTGCCATATTTTTCATGTAGCAGATTTCAGTTCGGACTTAATGAGAAAGAAGTAGCAGGTTTTGACAATCCATCTACTGAGTTTCTGTTTTTCTTTTAACAGTGATTTAGCAAGTACACAGTAATTCTGTTTTTTGCTTAATAACAGTGATGTGATTTAGGATAGACCTGTGAGTTTCTGTTATAATTTTCTGGAGTATGTGTTTGTAGACTTAGGCATTATTAGAACTGCAGTTTTGAGTGGCTTTCTGGTTTCAGCTATCTAGTAGTTTAGGAATTCTTCTAGTGCAAAATCTGCTTACCATGGTTTAAAAAACCTAACAGTTTTCTTATCATCTCGTGCATACAGTAACATTTCTTGTTGGGTTTTTTCAAAATTTCCCTCATTTGTGAGTCTCCTCATGGTTTTAAACATGCATCTTGTGACTTCATTCATGGTTTTTCCATGTCTTCCATCTCCTTCTACTTACTGTCTACTGGACTAGTAGTCTAGTACCTACATTACTAATTTTCATTTCCAACTTGTGAATTTTCTGTTCACCCTATAAGTCATTGGCTGCATTCTAATGGACCAAGGAGCTCATCTAAGCAAGCTGGAAACTACAGAATACAAAATGTCATAGACTAAAGGATGGAGTGAGAAATACCAGATACTAAAAGTGGTTAAGAATAATTTGAAATAGTCTTGGACATCCTTCTTCATTGCATGCACTTACTGTACAGTGTAAATCCTAGCTAACCTCATTTATACTCCATTCCTTGCTAAATCTCCTCATTACAATTCTGCTTAATAGTACATGTCTCATAGATTATCTCTCCCTTTCATTTTCTCATTTTATGGTTTGAATTTTTCATCCTATAATTCTGCCAATACCCCTTGGTCTAAATGAACCTAGGAGTTACCCTCCTAAGAACTTGTCTAACTGCTTCTTCAGCATTGTCTCTATCATGACTAACTTTTGTCCCATTATTTATTTCCCTAACCCAAACTTGGTTATTCTTGAACATCTTTTTCCATGTTATTTGGTTCCTTCTGGTTGCCTCTTAATAGATGACAGTACTGAAGTTGATTTAAGCTATAGATTAATGCCTCAATCTCTTACAAGAGATCATGTAGCTCCTAGATTCTATTCCTCCAATCTTCTTTAAGCCAAAGTAACATAAGCTTCAAGTCACCTCCATTGTGTAACTATTTTATTGTATTATATACTAATGCGATGCAAAGCTTTAAATCTAATACAGAACCTGTGAATTCGCCTATAGTGGTATTTACATATCCAATGCTAATACCTATGGATTTTTCCCCTCTTGATTCTTAATCAATCCACCTCCTTTTGCATTACTGGGATTTTTTGGAAGCTTAGTCAGAAAGCTTATTTTAGTTACCCCTCAAATAGCTTGGTCAGAGTCATCCTTTGGGTGGATAATTTCTGGATGTCGATCCTTTGACAGGAATTTTGAGAGGCCTTTTTAATTTATTACACTATTAGCTTTACTTATAGAGAGTTCTAACCATTTGTAAATATAATTAAACTAGTCTATGGAATGTGAAGAAGCTCTTGAGCAGTTTTAAAGGAAAAAATATTTTATCTGAAATCCACTTGATTTAGCTTCTTAATTTTAGAAAATGACAAAAGTAGGTGAATGAATGGAGATTTCCTCTTCATAGAAAATTCTTTCACAATTTCGATTTAATATGGAACAATGTACATGGCATCTTTTACGGAAAAAAAAAGACAGTCTGCACTAGCAGCAACCATTGTCACACTAGCTTGGGGATATTAAATGCCTCATGAAGTGTCTTTCCAACTACCATATTAAAAACCAGAAAGAAGAGTACTGCATGGTGCAATAATGAGTTCAAATGTCCAAAAATTTAAGGTAGACCATCTTGGTAGGTCATCTTGGCAGGGATAGATATCAAAGATAAAATGATTGAAATCAGGAAACATAAAGTCAATTGGTTGCGTGGATAAGTCCAATGGTGGGAGAATCATTTTTGTCATTGTTTGATGGCCCTTCTCCAAACCTAAATTGGCGACTCAGGCTCAAGTGAATTACTTCCCATTCATTTGTCTTATTTTGGAGGTTTATCTATGTCCAAGATTGCCAATGTCAATGTGAGAACTCTGTTGTTTGGCATCATGACCAGAGCGCTGTGAGGCGAGTTGCATCAGTGATCATGGCACTCCTTCTTAACCTAGATTGCTTTGTGTCATGGCCAACCAAGGGAGCCAAAGGTTTTGTAGGGGATCCATACTCATGGTGTATGGGGCCCTGTCCCACCAATCCAAAAGTCGATGGAGATGGAGAACGTCCAGTTCAACCTCTTGGATTTGCACATTTATTTGCAAAGAAATATTAAAACACATTTCCACACTTCCAACCCGTGAAAAAATTATCTACAGGGGCTTGATTAAACACAATATTATCTTTTCTTTTGAGATAAGAAATGAAGATTCATTTCTTACAAGCTGCCATGTAAAATGGAACTCAAAAGACCATGGGTGTTTATCTCTAAGATGAACAATTTTCAAGGAGATGGGACTTGGGGAAAGGTGTTTGTAGAAGGTTGAAACCCATTTCCACGCCAACTTGCTGAAAGGGAAGAACCAAAAGGGTGCTTAAGTAACTCAGTCCTGCCACAAAAAAGGCATCTGTGGTGAGAGAAACCTAGATGGACAAGGTGATGACCAACAACCAAATCTCCCAGGATGAGAGACTAGGAAAAGAAAATGATTTCTTAGGCATAGCTAAGGATTTTCAGACACCCCTTAACCAGAACATTGAAGTAAAGTATTTAGATTTCTGTTAAATTTATAGCAGCTGCGAGAGCCATTCTCCTGGAGGATGGCCAAGACCCTAGCTGAGATCTAGGGCCCCCAGTGCACTCTTGGGGTATTTGGTTTGGGACCAATCAGTCAGTGCCATGGCAAAAGACCCTTCTTAGGGCCCCCAGTATATGGTTGGGGTTCTTGGTCTGAGTC
>CBVK0100634882.1:0-10708 GCA_900067695.1 Picea abies | reverse complement strand
TGCAAGTTGGGTCATAGAACCTGATATTTTGAAGCATGGAAAGATAGTGCCGGATCTCATGGATAAGAGTCCATGAATTTTTTTAACCAGAGGAGTATGATGCAAGAGCATCTTCTTCAAAGTCAACAACTCACATGTGGAGGTAGACAGAGGACATCTCAACAATGCCATAATTTCAAATCGAGCATTTAACTCAGAATTTAATGAGTTGTTGAGATATTTTTGAATACAACATCTTAAATTGTAGCTTGTTTGTAAAGTTTGGAAGGACTGTAAGAACTACATATATGGAGTGTCGAATCTATAGGGAAATAATTAGTAGTTATTATAATAGGACAGAGTAGGTAATAGCTTTAAATTTGAAATGATAGATTTCAGAACATGACAAGAGAGCTCATGGAGCGGTCCTTAGATAGTTATTCAGTAAGTCATTTGTAACATACAAAATGTATGAGACAAAGTAGAGAAGATAGAGTAGAGTAGCAGGAACACTTTGCATTTTGTTTTCATGAATAAATATAATAGACAGAAAATTGTCCCAAATCCTTGGACTGTGTTCATTTCATGTGAGATTGAATAAATGTTATTATTTTCGTATGATTTGTTACAATTTCATTTCATGTATGCATGTTTGAGAGATTGATTGTATGAATTTGTGATGAAGTTGGTTGAGTTTCAATCATTTCTCTTCTGATACTTGTATGCAAGGTGTGCATCTTGAACGCAAGGAGTGCGTCGATTGAGTCTCAGATTAACTCAGAGAGAACCAAGGAAACTTAGACTAGGTGCAAGGTGTGCAAAACGTCAAGAAGCTAATAAGATTCGAAGAACTAGATTTGAAGAATGCCAAGTGGACGAGAAGCATTTTATTTTCAAGAAAATCCTTGGAACTGAGTTATTTGAAATCCCAAGAACACATGGTGTGCATGGGATATTGAAAATACTTCAAGGGATGAAGATCAGAAGGGATAGCCTTTTACAAGTGTTCACGAGATCCAGGAATTGGAATCACAGGAGAAGTGAAGGTTGAAACCTTCGAAGTATCAAAATCTTCCAATTTTGGGAAGAAAGCACAAAATCTCAGGAGGAGGAGCACAACATTCATCGGATAATCTGCAAGGAAAAGATCTGGACCGTCGAATCCATGTCCAGACATTCAGGAGACAACGTAGGAGGAAGAACAGATCTGAACCATCGGATCTGGCGTGTGGACCAACAGTTGTTGGATCTGAAAGAAGGTGCACAAGACAAGTTCTGAAATCATTAGGACCATCCATCGAAACAGACATGTGGAAAAAAATCAACATTTCGGTGACTCGTGACTCAAGGAAGTCAAAGGGAAAATTCATTGAGTCCTCGAAACACGAAATCGCGAAAAGATCCTAGCCGCATATTGAGGAGAGATCTGGACCATTAATTTTCCCGAGAGAATTTCAACATTTTAGAGATCACGAGAATAGAGGAGAAGAGTCTTTCAACTTCACGATACGCAAAGTCCCGATACATGAAATTCCGATCTAATCCAGATTGTTGGATAGGGAGACTTGTGAATCGTTGATCCAATGTAGTTATGATTTCAGAGATTTGGTCATTGGGAGAACGAAAGTGAAGACTTTACCAAAGTCATGAAAGGTGAATCGATGACTCAATCTAGACCATTGGTTAGTGGAGGATATGGAACCGTCGGATCTTCGCGAATCGAAGATTTGGAAGGGAAGGAAGGGTCATTCGTTGGTTCTTCAAAGCGTGAAATCCAAAAATATTTGGGAGTTGGTACCCAGTTCCGAGAGGGAGGTCACACTGAGTACATAGGAGAGAGGGGTAGTGCTTACTAGGCCCCTAGTCGGGTTTTGGGATTTCGTAGGATAGAGTGTTGGATTTGTATCACAGAAATACTCCCTAAGTCGTGAGATGCGAAACTCCTTTTGGTGTGGATCGTGGTCATAGAATCGTGGTTCTGTGGGAGAAGAGCTTGTGCCGCATGCTATTTTTCACAAGCAAAGTCTCACACAAGGACCTGTGAATTTGTTAGTAAAGGTTCTAGCAGGAACCCAAAGAGCTATTCCAGCTCGACAAGAAGAACGATCCAGTGACTGGGAGGTCGGCAGGCCCTGCCGAGGTAGGGGGTTGCATCAGAAGAGGAGTCCTATGCTCTCTATATCGACCTCATTCTGGCGCGACGAAGGACCTGTGAATTTGTTAGTAAAGGTTCTAGCAGGAACCCAAAGAGCTATTCCAGCTCGACAAGAAGAACGATCCAGTGACTGGGAGGTCGGCAGGCCCTGCCGAGGTAGGGGGTTGCATCAGAAGAGGAGTCCTATGCTCTCTATATCGACCTCATTCTGGCGCGACGACAAGAATATGTCGAGGTAAATGTCATAGAAGACTCTAAACTTATCATTTCAAGCCTCCAAACCAAAAAACGCACTAGATCATCAACTTTGGCCTCCTTGTTAGAAAGAATCTAGTGAATTATTGATAGATTTCAAACCACTAAGGCCTAACACATAAGAAGAGAATACAATATGGAAGTAGACACACTTCAAAATCAAGGATCCAGGATGCACATTGGAGAAACAAGTTCCAATGAGAAGAAGGGTTAACAAACTATCCGTTGATGAATTTAACATACCAAAAGTAGTCCACTCCAACCTTGATTAAGCTCCTAAGAGCCAAAGAGTGCATGATCATCCCCCTGACATGTCCTAAGGCTCATCTAGACCCTTTTGATTAGGGCCCTATCTCCACTTCGTTGTGATGGACACATGCCTAGTTCTCGGACAGGTATGCCACATGTGGGTTTCCACTGCCTTGGCATATCTCCCTCACCTTAGATCATTTCTATTTTAAAAGAAAGCAGGAGCCAGTACAAAGAATGACCTCAACCCATAAAAATCCACATTCACATCAGTCTTATCATCTAAAATTCATGTCATGTAGGTACTCCCATCATACGTAGATCGGGCTAGAACCATTGGATGTTGTAATGGAAATAGCAGGGGAAATTAAAGGAATGCATCGCAGGAAATGAAAGGATGAAGTGGTATCTTATCATGCCAGTTATAAATCATTTTCTCTTATCAACATTCTTTCAAATTTCATGTCTTTGGATCATTCATTTAATCCCAATGATTTCTCATGCCCTCAAACAAATCCCATCCCTAGATTTGGAAGGAGATGAAAGCATGCCAAATTCAAAACGAATTCAAGGAAGCCCGAGATTAATTCCCCCTATTGGTTTACAAGGTTCGATAAATTTACTGTGTTCATTATCCTCGAGGACCTATTGACTGCTCTCATTCTTTTACTATTACCCCTCAAAAGAGCCTCACCCTTAGTCTCCTCGTCTCAACCCCAACCCATCATAGACATTCCCAACATCAAAAACCTCCCTTGGATATTCGAGGTTCCACATTGGTGCATATTCTTCTGGGAGAACGTAGGCTCTTTAGAAGTAAGCATAATGGAAAACGAAGGGAACATGACAATTAGAACCAAAATCGAGGATCTTGAATTGGAAGCATGTGATTTGTATATGCGTATATTTTGCCTCCAGATACAAATCCATGGCCTTCAAACATGAATTTGTACCATCTTCGAGCTCTTAATCGAGCAAAGACAATCAATTCAACAATTAAAGGATGAGCTCAACACACTCAGAGCTCAAGCCAATGCCAATCACAACATGGAAAGTGAACGAGTAAATCATGTTATTCATGTTTCAAATTCCAACGATAGAAACACTTCTAGAATGCAAGGACCCATGTTGGATCTTAATGCACCTACAGAAGAAGCACCAATGGAATCAAGGATGCAACCAACTCTCCCCCCCCCCCCTTGGAACCAAGGATGCAACAAACTCCCCCCCTTTGCTTAGTTTATAATGTATTTCTACATTTTGATTTTAGGCATATACTATAGGATTTATATAGTCACAAAATGGTATGCAGAAGAGCCTTTAAACATGCCTTTTTTGGATAACTTTGTATCTCTGAATTCACTTATGAAAGCATAAGTTTTGAAGAGACTGAACATGCTACTTGTAATTCTCATCATGTTCTCTACACACATACTTTTTTTTTTAAGATTGCATTTCGACATATAGTGTATTTATCAAATTAGGGATTTTATCAAAATTGTATTAGCAAAGAAAATGAAGCTTGGAAAATTATGAAAAATCCTATAATATCCACTTAAAACATTATCATGAAAAACATAAATTATTATTAGTAATTGATGTCTTTCCACCATTTTTAATGATCACTCAAATCATATTTTTTGAAAGAACTCTTAGACATCAAACTACTAAGGTTAGTTATTAATGTTTTTCTTAATGATTTTCTCCAACATTATTGTAATTTAGAGAGAAACTAATCCAATATATCAACTAATCATAATAAAAATAATCTTTGAATAACTAAAACACCAAAAGAGATTAAAATATTTAAGGTAATTCAAATCACCAAGTCCTTATTTCACAAAAATAGGAAACCATGAAACCATACTTTCAAATCAACCAAAACAAAATCAAAAGATAATTCAAATCACCAATTCCTTATTTCACAAAAATAGGAAACCATCAAACCATACTTTCAAATCAACCAAAACAAAATCAAAGAAACAAAAGATAGTTTTTTTCAAATAGGGACCCTTAATTTTTTCAAAATTTAACGGAGATTGTTGTTTACCACAACTATGATATTTCTATTTATTTTTGCATTTGTATTTTCACATGCATATGCTTAATATCTCTATATTAAAATTTTCCTAAAATTTGTATGTGATGTCATTTTTTTATTTTAATAATAATGTAAATGTCTTCACCAAAACTTTGTTAATCTCTATTAGTCTTGGTTCTAATCACCTCTTAAAAAAAAAATTATGAAAAAACACAACTTATGAAATAACAATTAGACATTCAAATTTTGAATGGAATCTACTTTTCATCTATTTATATATATATATATATATATATATAAGATAAAGATAAAAATAAAAACACACAAAAAAAAATTATATACAAAATCTTAAATTAAAAAATTAGAAAAAATCAATATGTTAATTGTTGTTTTCAAAATAATATTTATAATTTTCTTGATTCTCAAAATAATTACAAATTAATGTATAATTTTTTTTAAATTATTATGTTTGAAAATTATTTTAAAAAATCAAATAAATATAAAAAATAAGTTATAACAATTCATGTAAATATTATTCTTAAAAAGTAATCAAAATATATACTAAATTAAAGACATCTATAATCATTTTTTACATTTTTAAATAAAACGTGTTATTAAAAATAAGTTACATTTTTAAATAAAACGTGTTATTAAAAATCAAGTTTGCAATATAAACAATAATAAGTAATTAAAAAAAATAATGAAAAACCTAACCCATTATGTACATGGTGTTAATGAAAAAGATTAATCAAAATATATAATTAATTAAAGACATCTATAATCTTTTTTGCAATTTAAAAAAAAAAACATGTTAATAAAAGTCAGATTTACAATATAAACAAAAAAAATAATTATAAACAAGAAAATGGAACCTAACCCATTGTAAAAAATTATAAATAAAAAGATAACACATTGTCTTTCATTTAACACTAAAAGACAATAAATAATTATAAAAAATTACAAATGAAAACCTAACCCATTGTAAAAAACTATAAATATAAATAAAAACACATTGTCCTTCAATTCTTCATTTAACACCTTATTAAAATTGTAAATATATATAAATTATTCCATTCTTCATTTAACACCTTATTAAAATTGTAAATATATATATATAAATTATAACCTTATTAAAATTGTAAATATATATAAAAATTATGAATAGTTAGATAAATTTAAATATTTATAAATTTACAAATTACCATAAGATACCACATATTCATGTTTTGAACTGTTAATATATTCAACTTTATTTTATTAAAATTGTAAATATATATAAAAATTATAAATAGTTAGATAAATTTAAATATTTATAAATTTACAAATTACCATAAGATACCGCATATTCATGTTTGGAACTCTTAATATATTCAACTTTATTCAATGAAGATTGAGTTAACTTATTGAAATTTTAAATACATATAAATGGTTAGATATGGAAAAAATTATGATAACTTATTGAAATTTTAAATACATATAAATGGTTAGATATGGAAAAAATTATGAAAGCAAATTAAATTAGTTTAGAAAAAAAAAAAAAACATAAAAGACCCACACTTATTAAAAAGGCTTTCCTATATTATTTTGAAAATCTTTGATTTGAACCGATGGTAAGATTGTTAAATTTATTCTTATTGGTTGTTTCTACATCGGTCACCTGCTTGTGTGACGACTGAGAAAAAGGCGGCCATGACGGAGTTATTGGACTAAAGAACCCCGGTGAGAAAAGGCCGATGACATTCTTATCCTATAGACATACTTTTCTTTGAGAATATTATTGAAAATTGCAAGAGTGCTCATCACTTCTCTGAGTGGACATTCTTTTATTTTTATTTTTCAGATCCTCATTGAAAATTATTAGTGTCCGTCCTGTTCGACACTTTGTTCGGCCCATCACCCAGCTACCCTGCGCCTTCGTTCTGTTGACTTTTAAATCTCAACCGATCACAAAAGCAGTTGATTAGAAAACAATCCAATATAATCTTCTAACGTGATCTTATCCCTGACTTCCTCTGATCTAAAATCATATCTAAATGTTTATTAAACCTACTCACAAGGAGTGGTGAAGCTTCCTCAAGGAAGTACGCAGCCCCTCACGTCATTCTCTTTGAAATTAATTATATTTCTGTCCATTTTCGGTTCTTTCTCACTCAATTTCCTGGCTTAAACATGAGATTAGTATACTCGAATTCTTCCCTGGAACAGAGACATGCATGTTATAAATTACAAATATACCGTATTCCAACGAAAGAACCCTGTGTCGGGTACTACAGATTAGACCATATGATGCAATTGAATTTATCAATCCACTTCCTTTCTTCGTCCTCAATACTCCATCTTCTTCAATCCCAGGTGTTTCAGACATGTTTCTAAATCCAATTGGCTTCTAGGTCGGCCTAGGGTTTTGTTCTTCAATTTGAAAATCAGGGATGAACTTTGTAATTCTTGTATTGTAGATTGGTTCGATTTGAAAATACTCATTTTCAGCAAGAGCGGTAGCAAGACCAGGACTTCCAATCTCTCATACCATGAATTCCCAGAAAGACCCCCTTTTTTGCCGACTGTTTAGTAAGAAACGGTACTGCATGAGGATATGGGAAATGCGGGAGGGAGAGTAAACAGCCATTAATAACAGCAGAAGATAATATGAGGTCCCAAAACATAAAGCGCCTTGCCGTTGTTATCCTCGGTGTGGTTGCCGTAATGCTTTCCTGGGCAGTGTTTTGCCCTACAAATTTCTCGCTGCCTGATCACTATATAGTTCCTTTCTATGTTCCCGACACGTTCTTCATGTTCTTATTATGCAATTTTATAATACTCACGCTTATCAGCATTCGCCACTTGGGATTCTCCACGAATTCCAATGGCGTTATAACGGATAGTTTTTACGAGGAATTTGGTGAGACGGCTTATTTTCAGCAACAAATTTTATCTTGTGATGAGACAGCCGAGAAGGAAACGCCTGATTCCGAGGATAGTCAGCCGGCTGAAAAGATGAAGTTTATTTACAGTGCCGAGGATGCCGGTTATAACGCAACATACAGTTCCAACAAGTCGGAAAAGGTGGGATGCGTGAATATAGTTAAGTACACAGAGAATTGCGAAGAAGAAAATTGCTCTGTATCACTATCTGAGCTAATGCAGCTTGTGGAAGTTCCAGGGGTGATAGACACCCAAAGGTACAATGAATTGGCTTCCATGATAGACGAAGATTTTAACAGGAGGGTGGAAGAATTCATAGCTAAATTCAACCGCCAATTGCGTCTACAAGGACAGCAACATATGTCTCGCCGCGGGTTGCGCCTATGATGTTCTTGTCTGCATATACCCTATTAAGTTATTGTATCATATTGAGAGCATGCTGCTTCCTGTGTTAATTCTGGTTAAATTGTCTCCCATGGTCTCGTATGTATATACCCTATTAAGTTATTGTATGATATTGAGTGTATGTGTGTGCAGACCCTGCTTCGTCTCTGGCAAAGATGGTCTCCCATGTTCAAAGGCGATGTTGTAAGTCATAGAATTGTATATATGTGTGCAGGAAATTTCTTCTGTGCAGATTTGGTGGAAACCTGTTGTTAAATATAAATTTGTAGGTCACAAGGTTCAACTTGATCATTTCTATCTTTATAAATATGGATTTTTTTCTGTTCACCATAGATTCAGATATAGAAGTCATACTTGGGTTTCATGTTCAAAGGTTCCACTGTTCCCATATAATCCACATAATCAAATCTGATAAATTTAGACAACTGAAACAATAGCTAAAGTGAATATCTATTTTGGGGATATTATCAAGCTTTTTAACGTAACATTTTTATTAGTAGCTGCCAAGGTACTATAGTAAAAGGTTAGGTTTTCTTTTACAAAGTTTTTAAATAATTTTATTAATTTTATTTTATTTTATATTTATGTTTTAATATTTAGGAATTTGTATGTAAGGTTTAATTAATGGTGATGCTATATTCATTAAATTAATTTTTAAGAGTTTTTATTTTTAATTTTTCATAATTTTTTTATTTTACTTGTGTGGTTTTGAAAGATATACCTATGTTTTAAAGGGGTGACTTTTTTTATTTATTTATATTTATGGGAGCTTAAATAAGTGGGTCTAATAGTTAAGAACATGTGTTTAATTTGTGCTAATGATATATTAGTGCAGTTAAATTTGAACATTTTTTGTCATTAATTTTTCATATTCTTAACCTATTACTATGTGTGTTGATTCAAAAGTAAAAAATTGGTAAAGGACTCAGACCTAAAACTACTTATGATTGGCTAATAACTCCTCTTAATTAGCAATCCACCATACAAAAAACTATTTTATATATTTTTATTACTCAATCAAACATATATTTATACATGAATTTTTCATCAACAACATAACAAACTCATGAGGAATCTCTCAACCACACATACATAAATAGGATGTGATAGTTGGAGAAGAACTTCCTAAAACTAACTAGATCTAGCAAACACAAACCAATCTCTAAGTAAACATTAATTTTAACACCCTCCCTTAATTCTTACATCACAAATAACAATATTGAAATCACATAAAAATGATTTTGAACTTTAATTTGTCTAGTCTAATCTTCATGTCTTCATCAACATTTGTACTCACTCGAATTCTCATAGAATATGTTTTTTCTCAACTATAAACTTAGAGCTACCACTTGATTCATTTAAGATAATTTCTTCTTACCATCAGTGATATATTTATAGAATCAACCATTCATGACATACATGGAGAAATAATCCAAATATTGAATGAATCATTAGATTAACCCTCCAAAAATAATAAAATCTCCAAATATTGAATGAATCATTAGATTAACCCTCCAAAAATAATAAAATCTCCAAAAATGTAAACTTTCTCTGAACCCTCACACCTTCGGCCCGAAACTCATAACTCTTCACATATGTATGAAGGATTTGATCTTTTCGTAACTCAAATGTTAATCCAACAACCTATGTTAGAAATCAGCAAAATCCCCATCACTAATTTATTTTAATATTAATAAAGCACTTTATTGACATTGTGTTTATAGAATCAACCATTCATGACATACATGGAGAAATAATCCAGATATTGAATGAATCATTAGATTAACCCTCCAAAAATAATAAAATCTCCAAAAATGTAAACTTTCTCTGAACCCTCACACCTTCGGCCCGAAACTCATAACTCTTCACATATGTATGAAGGATTTGATCTTTTCGTAACTCAAATGTTAATCCAACAACCTATGTTAGAAATCAGCAAAATCCCCATCACTAATTTATTTTAATATTAATAAAGCACTTTATTGACATTGTGTTTATAGAATCAACCATTCATGACATACATGGAGAAATAATCCAGATATTGAATGAATCATTAGATTAACCCTCCAAAAATAATAAAATCTCCAAAAATGTAAACTTTCTCTGAACCCTCACACCTTCGGCCCGAAACTCATAACTCTTCACATATGTATGAAGGATTTGATCTTTTCGTAACTCAAATGTTAATCCAACAACCTATGTTAGAAATCAGCAAAATCCCCATCACTAATTTATTTTAATATTAATAAAGCACTTTATTGACATTGTGTTGGTACTTTGGAATTTAGGCTGAAATCACTGAATATTAGCTTGGGTAGTTATGAACACACCTCCATGAGCTTGACATGCACAACATGAAATTTGATGATATCAATTCGAACTATAATGATCTTCGCATATTTTATCGGTTTTTACAAAATTTTCTTACCGGCATGTTGAGTCCTTGCTAAGAAATATCTCATAGATATGTGAACGATTAGAATCGTAGCTCCTTGGATCCGAAGGATGCATATAATTACGTCAAAAGGCATATATTTATTGGAGTTGGGCACAATTAATCACCTTTTAATCTAAAATTCTAATTTGATGGTTAAGAATTGAAAATGCTGGAATATTCTTGATCGTCCTCCCAAATCAATGAATGTGATTTACTCTTCATAACTTCCTTGTATTTTTGAATGCATCAATTAACCTATTTACTT
>CBVK0100634879.1:0-17768 GCA_900067695.1 Picea abies | reverse complement strand
TGAGCTAAAGCTAATAGAGGTGACTAGATTATCCCAAGACTTAGGAAACAGACACAATAGTGTAATAGCCTTATCTTCATCTTCGAATTTAACTTCCATACTATTCAATTTAACTATAAGGGTATTGAAGGTATTTAAATGGTCAGCGACTTTTGTACCTTCTTTCATTCACAAACTGTACAACTGTCTCTTCAAGTAGATTCTTCTCTTCAAGAACTTTTTCATATATAGACTTTCCAACTTGCTCCATAAGATTGATGTTGTATCCTCTCCTACGATATTAAACAAAACCTCATCCACCAGACATAAATGAATGGTACTAAGAGATTTTGCATCCAGATATTCCCATTTCTCATTCGTCATGGATGTTGGTTTCTTTGACTTGCCTACCAATGATTTTTGCAACCCTTGTTGCACTAGTAAATCCCGCATCTTGAGCTTCTAGAGTTCAAAGTTGCTTTTACCGCTGAAATTTTCAACTTCAAACTTAGAACTCTGCATCTTAGCCATTAGCACAAAAAATCTCTCAATACCCACTGCTTATAATAACAAAGACCCTTTAAAAAAACATGTGGAGGAATAATGGTTTAAATTCCACAAGCTTTAATAAAAAGGTTTAATTAAGAAATCCTTTTACCAACCTCACCTTTAAAATAAAATTCACCTTTTAATTTAAAATAAAAAATAAAAATCACATTTTTAAAACCTCCACCTTTTACATATTATATTTTAATTCCAAATATAATAAACCTTTTAAAACATCCTCCACGTGACTTGGCTTTCACGTTTTTAAAAAAAGGAAATTAAAACCTTTACCTTAGCTTTTTCAAAAAACATTATATGAATATTTCCTTGGGAGATCAACGCTCCTTCACAATGGGTGGGGAGCGCTAGTGAGTGAAGTCAATATTCCCTTAGGGTTCATAGGGGAGCTCTAGGGCTCCTTGAGTGTGGATGGGGGAGTGATGAAGGAACATTAGATCCTAATTCCAAGTGCAAAAAAATGTATGGTCAAACCTAAAGGTCTAGACCTTTCCCCAAGGAGGGGTTAAATATAAAGCCATTGTAAGACCTCATGTAAAAGTACTCTATTTTCCCAGCAAGCATAGGGATAATAGATTCTAATTAGATAGGTGTCCATGTAAACATCGAGTCATGTAACAAATCCCTAGTGAAATGGGATGACTTGAGAGAGTAGTTGTTGTTTATAAATAGTAACTGGATGAGTCATAATTTAGAGATGAAGGGAGTTCTCTTAAAATAGAAATTGTTCCAGAAGTTTAGGAACAGACTGCAAATTTGTAGGAGGTCGTTTGAGTTGAAGAATTAGGTTAGTAGAAAAAAAAGAACAGAATTAGAGGAGTTATTTTTTAATAAAGAAGAACTCTCGAGAAAAGGGAGAGAGTAGGGTTAGAGTGGATTCAGAGGGAGAATGAGAACTCTCTAAAGTGTATGTACAATCATGATTTTTAATGGAAAACTTGATTCACCATATGGTATGTAACTGTTCTTTATATGTTGTTCACTAAGCGTTTTGTGTGATGGAAGGAAATTGTAGTTGCTCTGTGTATACCTATTGAGTACATGTGAAACCTGTAGAAGCCATTTCAGGCTTAATAAGACTCTGAACTTCGGAGTGGTTGTGTTGATCGATGTTTATAAGCAATGAATCCTTGTTGAATTCGTGGGAAGCTTGAGATAGGCATGAGCATGACGCCCAACATAAGTTGGCTTGAGAAAACTGCTCTATAGACAGAGTATTTACTTTGAAAATGGAAACTAGAGAATAGATCCCAAGATCAAAGCGTAGTGTTGTTCAAGTCATGGTGTAGTTTGTGAACAAAAGCGTACATGAAGGTTCTGCGTAAAGAAGTGCAAATATTTAGTGTTGAAGAATGCAGAGAATATTGATTTCTAGATGGACGAGATGAAGGGTTTGAACTAGCGATAATGTAAGAGGATTGGTCCAAAATTGGGGCAGAGGTTCGAACAATTCTTGTTGTATTTATGTATTGTGATTGTGTCAATCCAAATATGAGTGATTGATAAAGATCTATGGAGATTTCGCATGGAATTGCAGACAAGGTTGAAGTACATTGCATAGAGATGCATTCTTAAGTTGATCGATGGTCTCTGTGCCTTTGGGTGTTGATCAACGGAGGTGAGTATATGAGACTGGTAAGAGAACCCAGAATCATTGATGTTTTATTTCTTTGCAGAAGTTGAATTTGGGAAACCAAAGGAGAATGCGTTGCCATAGGGCACGATTTCCCAAACCATGGGTTCCTTTGTATACCAGTGAAATGCATTAGCAAGTTTATAATCTGAAGGTTGTGTTGAATTTGAGAATGCAATAGGTTGTATTTGCTATATAATTAGTGTCTGGGTAAAACCTTGGTGAAGTTCTAGAATTATCGAAGATGAGTTTAATCTCATATTGTATGTGAGAGGTTGTGAGTTTGAACTAATGTAACTCTGCTAGTAGATAGAGCACCAAATTGATAAGGGCCAATTTATCTTCGTGGAGTCCATGCTTGATGAACACAAGTAAAGAAGCAATCTTGTTGAAATAATATAATGGCCATTAAGCCTGGAACAGAACATGAATGTTGTGAGAAGAACATTCAAAACCTCATTGACAACGGCCCTATGTGCATCAAGAGAAAGATCTTCTGTTAGTGTTAAGCACCACTGTGGTATGGCGATATGCCACAAGACACATGTGAAGTCTTATGAGTATACAAAGGAGAGTGGAAAAGCAACTCTTAGTTGAATGATGTCTATGAAATGAGGTTTTTGTTTTTAGCTTTAGGATGAGAAGAATCACACAAAAGAGAGTGGAATGATAAGAACATGAGGAAATCTTAGGCAAGCTAAGTGTGAAGTGAAAATAAACTTGATTAGAGGGCTAAGTTTAAAGATAGAGCCTAGGAGGTTTATAAAAGGTTTTTAAGTACCTTGCAAAGTGTGTCTTTGAGATTATAAGCACACTAGGTTGTAGTTATCCTCGGGGAAGGTAGGTTTAGGTATAACCTTGCCATCAAGGAGCATCGACACGCTGTGGTGTATGATATGGGTGTGCGTAATTCACAAAATTTTTAATTTTATAAGTGTGAGTGCGTCGGCGTGCCTTTAACACTGCCTAGGGAGTGTTGATGACTTTATACTCAATTTCCTCCTGCGGAACTTACTCAATTCACCTTCTTGCACCACAGATCTCGCCTCACGGATCTCCAACGCAGCTCTGATACCAATTGTTAGAATTGCAAATGCGAAAACCAAAATTCTCATATGATAATTAACAATCACACATACATGAAACATAGGGATTTCACATGGTTCACCCAAACGTTGGGCTACGTCCACCAAGCATAGGCATCAGTTGTCTTATTATTCAGATCATGGAGATTACAACATACTTACAAGTTCTCACTCGGTCTCTCTCATTGCCTCTATGGGCTTACACATATTTATATACATTTACACAAGAAACTGATTATTAAATGAAATCCCTATCCATATTCTAACTTGGTCTATTTAGTTGCAACCAACACAGAATAATAGGATCCAAATCCATCCTTGGAGGAATTTATTGTCACCAAATCCCAACACATTACAAACTCGTTTACAGATTTTGATTATAGTTTTTATTGGGAATTGAAAAATCATGATTTCCTTGTTTGCCAAAAATAAGAAACGATGAATCCAAAACTAAAATTCATAATCATGTTCTTAATCTCAACAAAATGGTGCATGAAGATATTGTTTTCCAACAAATATTCCAATTAGTTTCTAACTTTAACTCTGTTTTTTTAAATGGTGGTATTCCTTAACTATGATATATATAATGATTAAGTTTTAATTTTAACTTTTTTAATGGGTGTTATGCCTTAATTAGGGTGTAATGATAAAATTAATATATATTAGTATAATAGATCAATTAAAAAAAAAAATTAGGTGTCTCAAAAATAATGTAAATACATATTAAAATAAACAAAGATTGATTTATACACTATCAGAGATATTCCACTCTTCATAATGCAATTTAGCATATGAAGTAAAATTTTGAAATAAGTTAAGATTGAAATAAAAGAAGCTAAAACAAATATCATAATATTAAGGTTTTGGATCTTTTAGAATCTTCTAAAAAGTCCACACTTTACTAGCTATATGTGAGCAATGCGAGATAATGTGGAATCCACTTGATACCATATTGAGCAATAACATAGATCAACTTGTGTGAGGCACAAATTTCTCATAGGAACTGGTTCAAAGTCGCGACCCTCACGGTCCAACCCGCTCTCACCAGGACCTTCTTCACGTCGGCCCGAAGAGTCAACAGCTCTTCCACTTCCTTATTGGAAGTTTGCAACCCACAACTCTTTCCACGCTACTCTCGTGGTGACTTAATAGGAGAGGTCGGAACCTCGCCTCTCGTGAATTCAATAGTCGGATGATGTCCCTTCAGACCCCCGAGACCCGAGGTAAGTCAACGCTGACTTTCCCCTCACTTATCGGGACCTTCGCTTTATCTCTTTTTGCCGATCGGGATACTAATCCCTCGGAGTTCAAACCCCCGAGATCCGAGGTGTCGATCTCGCGACCTCGCCTCCCCGCGACCTCACGACTTGTGAGACCAAATGCTTGTCCCTTCAACTCCCAAGACCCGATGTCCCAAGATTTCTCGTCACGTCAACTTGACTATGAGTCATTCCATGCACGAAAACGCCGAGACTTCGCTTCTCGCGATCTCGCAATTTTATCTACGTGAATCAAGAGCCTTACTTAACGAGCTCCCAGAACGCCAACCCACGACCTTGAGTCGTGCTCCTCGTGATTCTTTCGATGCTTTGGCTTTCTCCAACCTTCGAACTTTTCTTCGTTCGCTCTGTAGACTTCATGTCCCTTTTATCCTTGTTGCACCCTAAGATGAGGATAAAAGCTTCCTCCAAGCAACCCCGCAGTCACGCATTTCTGCGAACAAATTCAACTGCAACCTGGCAGGAATTCTCTGGTTCACTTAGAGAAACAATTCAAACTCATTCACTCAGGAATTCAGATGTCAATTCTTCCATAAGATCACATACATGGCATATGAAAGAAGCGTGTAACAAGAAGAACATATGCAAAGGCATAATGCCAACAACACATAGAGAATAAACACATCCATGGAATTTATTCAAGACTTTCCTATCTTCCTTTTCCCAGACTCGCCTCTGAGACTTCAATTCAACCTGCACGGTTCGAATAACCCAACACAATTCCAAAAGAGGGGAATAAGAGTTTAACTATAGAGCCCCCTCAACGCACTCTATGCGGAGGAATTCAACTGCACTCTAATGCAGGAATCTCCTGGTTCAAACAAAGAAACAATTGAAACTCATTCTCGTCTCCCTCCCAGATTTCTAATCTGCCATGAAATTACATATGCAGCATATACAATGAAGGCATAACAAGAAGCAAGCATGCAACAGCATAATATCAACAACACACAGAGAATAATCACAACCATGGAATTGAATCAAAGCTTTCCTATTAATTCAATCTCTATACATGGGGATTTCTTCACAAGTTCTCTGCTCTGCACTATCTTGCTCCTGAATGCTAATGTTGAATACTCTGAATTCTAATCTGCTGCTAATGCTCAGAAATGAATACCATAATACAAAGGAGGGTGTCTATATCCGTTTTCCCTCTCGAAAGAAAAACTGTCTAATCTAGACTTAATTATTTTATCTACCTGTATTAAATCTAGATAAATGCCTCAGCTACCTAAGGACGAGAGCTTATCTGCTCAAGGTCCGTTACAATATACAAGTGCGCTTCATCACATCAATGCATTAATGTTTGGCGCAGCCATATTACAATGTTTCAAAATTTGAATGCGGCGTTGTCCAGCTGTCTTCTCTTTGTTCCTCGCGTTGGCTCACTTGATGAGTGAGCGATGCTCCTGCATCATACTTCTCAGCTCAAAAGATTTCATGGGCTCCTGTCCATGAGCTCGTGCACAGTATGCCCATGTTTCTAGATCACTGCCTCTGTCTCCCAGCTAGCATCCTCTACTAGGTGGTTCTTCCATTTCACCAGGTATTCAAAATACTTCTTTCTCCTGGTCTTTCTGCCCAATCGCTTGTCTAGTATGCGCTCCATCTGAGGTTTCTGTGCAACTGGCAATTGTTTCTGCCACTGGACCACTGGTTCCTTAGTTCCAGTGCCTGATTCTTCATCCCTGTATAGGTATAAATCCGAAATGTTGAAAATCAGAGATATCCCGATGCCCTCTGGCAATTCAAGCTCATATGCATTTTTGCCAAACTTCTTCAGGACTTTGCATGGCCCGATCTTTTTCATCTTGAGCTTGTTGTATGTTCCCCTCGGGAACCTTTCTTTTCTCAGGTGTGCCAGAACCATGTCTCCAACTTCAAACTGAAGTTGTGTTCTCCTCTGATCTGCTCTGCGCTTGTACTCCTGATTCGCCTTCTGCAGTCGTTGCTTCACCTCCACGTGAAGTTCTTGCATTGCCTCAACAAACTCTTCAGCTCTCGCACTGCTAGTTTCAGCCTATTCTGACTCCCTGAGCTCATAAAATCCTCTCGGCTGTGTCCCATACAAAATTTGAAATGGGCTCTTACCTGTACTCTGATTCACCGAATCATTGTACGCGAATTCTGCTTGTGGTAGGATCTGATCCCAACTGGTGTGATGCTCCATCACCAGGCTTCTTAACAGATCTCCCGAGCTCCTGTTTACCACTTCAGTCTATCCATCTATCTGTGGATGGTATGCTGAGCTGAATGCCAAGTCAGTCCCCAGCTTCTTCCATAGCGTCCTCCAAAAATGACCTATGAACTTCGTATCCCGATCCGAGACTATACTTCTTGGCAATCCATGCAATCTCACAATCTCTTTGAAAAATAAATTCGCGATGTGCGTCGCATCGCTGGTCTTATGACACGGTATAAAATGTGTCATCTTCGAGAACCTTTCCACCACAACAAAGATGGAATCAACGCCTCTCTGCGTTCTCGGTAATCCCAAAACAAAATCCATACTAATGGCCTCCCATGGCCTCTCGGGTATAGGAAATGGATGATAGAACCCTGTGTTCTGCTTTTGTCCCTTCGCGTGTTGGCATATCCTGCATCGGTTAACAAACCGTTTAACATCGATGCGCATACCTAGCCAAAAATATGATTCGCTCAGCTTGGCGAATTTTTTGTCATGCCCGAAATGACCTGCTAAGCCTCCACTATGTTTTTCTTTCACCAAATTCTCCCTCATGGAGCAATCTGGAATGCACAGTTGATTGCCCTTAAACATCAATCCTTCCTGGATCATATAATCAATCCACGGAGTTCGATCCCTGAGAACCAGATTCTTGGCTGCCTCATAAGCTTCCCTGAAATCTGCATCATCGGCATACATGTCCTTCAGATTTTCAAAACCCAAAGTCTTGACCCTGAATTCCTGCAGTAGAAAACATTTTCGACTCAAGGCGTCTGCTACTTTGTTAGCAGTTCCTGAAATGTGCTTTATCACGAATGTGAAGTTCTGCATGTACTCTACCCATTTCGCATGCTTTTGGTTCAGCTTCTCCTGCTGACTCACGAACTGCAATGCATGATTGTCACTGTACAACACAAACACTTTGGGTTTCAAGTAATGCCTCCACTTTTTCAATGTCTGTATGATGGCATAGAACTCTTTATCATATGTGGGGTATTTCAGTTTCGCATCATCCAGTTTCTCACTATAATATGCCACAGGTCTGTCGTCCTGACTCAAGACCCCCCCAACAACATATCCACTCGCGTCACACTTCACTTGGAAGGTCTTCTGAAAATCCGACAACACCAGAATTGGTTTCTCTGTTATCTTTCGCTTCAACAGATTGAAGCTTCTTTCAACCTCAGCTGTCCAATGAAATACTTTATGCCGCTTCTTCACGGTGTCCATCATTGTGGCGCTAATTCCACTAAAGTTCCGAATGAACTTCCTGTAGAAACTAGCCAGTCCATGGAAGATTCTTACCTCCAAAACATTTCTCGGTGATGGCCAATTCCTGATTACTTTCACCTTCTCAGGATCCATCTTTAGTTCATTTGCCGAGATCACAAAACCCAAATAAATGAGTTATGTCTGCATGAACGAACATTTCTTCAAATTAATCAGCAGCTTCTCCTGCTGTAGCTTCCTCATTACCGTGGCCAAATGCTTCAAGTGTTCAGCCTTGGTCTTGCTGAATATCAGTATGTCGTCCAAGTATACGACCACGAACTTGCCAATGAATTCCCGTAGGACTTCATTCATCAGCCTCATGAATGTGCTCGGCGTGTTTGTCAAGCCAAATGGCATGACCAGCCATTCGTACAAACCCTCGTTTGTCTTGAATGTTGTCTTCCATTCATCTCCCTCTCTCATTCGGATCTGATGATATCCGCTCTTCAAATATATCTTTGAAAAATAATTTGCCCCGCTCAGGCAATCCATCAAGTCATCCATTCTCGGCAGTGGAAATCTGTACCTGATGGTGATTTTATTTATCACCCTGGAGTCTGTACACATCCTCCAGCCTCCATCCTTCTTTGGACTTAGTACCATTGGAACGGCACACGGACTCAGACTCTCTCTGACCAGTCCTTTATTCAACAGATCCTGTACCTGCCTTTTGACTTCCTCATTCTCCTGAGGTGTCAATCTGTACACTGCCTTGTTCGGCAAACTTGCTCTGGGTATGAGGCCAATATGGTGACTCACATGCCACACTGGTGGCAACGAATGAGGTAGTTTGTCCACGATGATATCAGTGAACTCCCCCAGCAGTTCCTGAATCTCCTCTGGCAGGTCATCAACTCTTGTGCTTGTCAGGACAATTCTCGGTTTCCTGACAACAAAGAACTGTGGATCTTCATTCTTCTCCATCTCCGTGAGGAGCTCTTTCCCACTCATGAGAAGTATCGTGCTGCTCACTTCCGGCTTCACCTCTTTATCCTTTATTGGTAGTAGTGTGTGTGTTTTCCCATCCTTCTCCAAGGTATATGTGTTCATCCTTCCGTTATGAACAACATTTCTATCAAACTACCATGGTCTACCCAATAATACATGATAGACATCCATGGGTATAACATCACACATAATTTTATCCTTATACTCACCCATTTTAAATTCAACCAAGAATTGTCTCATAACACATACCTGGTGTCCTTTCTGTAGCCATGACACTTTATATGGACTCAGATGTTTGTTCATCTTTAGCTCCAACTTCACCACCATCTCGGTTGAAATGAGATTATCGGTGCTTCCGCTGTCCACTATGACCTTGCATTTCCAGCCTTTGGTCTTGCATGTGGTCCGAAACAGTCGGCATCTTTGCGCTGTGTCCTCCACCTCTTTCTCAGGTTTTAAGAGAACTTTATGCACTGTCAGCGACTTCCCACTTCCAGTGTCTTCATCTTCTGCATCACGCCTCTGCACCTCAGCGACGTGAGCTTTTCCTCTGTCCATCTTCCTTTCTGGACAATCCATGGCTTTTTTTCCGTCCTTCCCACATGTAAAACATGTGATGACTCCTCCTCGGCCTCTTCCTCATCCTCGGGTACGAGGAATTACGTTGGCATTAACATATCCGCCACCCTGCTCGGTATGCTGCCTCCTCGGCTCAGAAATTTGCTGCCTCTGCTGTGATTTTCCACCTCTTTCAGCCTTTTCCTGAGGCTTCGGAGTTCTCTCTTAGGCAGCCGCTTTGCCTCTGGGCTGACTCCGTCCTCTCCCTCGCTGCCCCTGCTTGCGACTCAGCTTTTCTTCAGCTTTCAGAGCCATCTGGTACGCATCCTCAACTGTTCGGATGGTAACCATGCTCAGTTCATCTTTAATGTCATACCTAAGACCATTCAGGTATCTTTCCACCTTTTCGTCATCACTCTCCTAATGACCCGCTTGGATGTTTAGCCTATAGAACTCTTTGGTGTACTCTTTCACCGTCATCAACTTCTGTCTCAGGTTCTGCATGCACCTGAACAGAGTGATTTGGTAGTCTCTTGGAATGAACTTCGCCTTCATCTTAGCGATCATCCTATCCCAGCTCTTGATTTTCTGTTTGCCTTTGCAGCGCCTATCAGCCTGCAACTCATCCCACCATAAGGCTGCATGTCCTTTCAACTTAGTAACAGCATGCCTTACCTTCTTGTCCTCTTCGATATCTTCGTAATCGAAGTAGGTGTCGAGTGCTCGGATCCAATCTAGCAACTCTTCTGCGTTTAGACTTCCCTCATAGACGGGACTGTCCATCTTCGTCTTCGAGCTCATCCTCGAAATGGCTCTGATCAACCTCTCTGTTGATGCATCCTCTGCCGTGACCTCTTCCGCATCGTGTCCAGCTTCCTCTTCAACTTTGGAATCACTGAACTCTACTGCACCAACTCCATGTCTTTGGGTGGTCTCCATTTCCTCGAGTCTCGCCCTGATATCTCGGATTTGACGCTCCATTTCTGGATTCCCTACCGACCTTCCCCTTCTTCGGGTGTCCCTGTCTTCACTATCAGGTGACTGCCTTTCTCTTCTGGGCGGCATTATGTCTTCTCTTCTCTCTGCTACCTGAACAAAGAGAACTCAATCCGGCTCTGATACCACTTGGTGCAAAGTCGCGACTCTCACGGTCCAACCCGCTCTCACCAGGACCTTCTTCACGTTGGCCCGAAGAGTCAACAGCTCTTCCACTTCCTTATCAGAAGTTTGCAACCCACAGCTCTTTCCACGCTACTCCTGTGGTGACTTAATAGGATAGGTCGGAACCTCACCTCTCGCGAATTCAATAGTCGGATGATGTCCCTTTGGACCCCCGAGACCTGAGGTAAGTCAACACTGACTTTCCCCTCGCTTATCGGGACCTTCGCTTTATCGCTTTTCGTCGATCGGGATACTAAGCCCTCGGAGTTCAAACCCCCGAGATCCGAGGTGCCAATCTCGCGACCTCGCCTCCCCGTGACCTCGCGACTTGTGAGACCAAATGCTTGTCCCTTCAACTCCCGAGACCCGATGTCCCGAGATTTCTCCTCGTGTCAACTTGACTATGAGTCATTCCATGCGCGAAAACGCAGAGACTTCGCTTCTCGCGATCCAGTGATTTTCTCTACGTGAATCAAGAGCCTTACTTAACGAGCTCCCAGAACGCCAACCCACGACCTTCAGTCGCGCTCCTCGTGATTCTTTCGACGCTTCCACTTTCTCCAACCTTCGAACTTTCCTCTGTTCACAGTGTAGACTTCACGTCCCTTTTATCCTTTTTGCACCCTAAGATGAGGATAAAAGCTTCCTCCAAGCAACCCCGTAGTCACGCATTTCTGTGAACAAATTCAACTGCAACCTGGCAGGAATTCTCTGGTTCACTTAGAGAAACAATTCAAACTCATTCACTCAGGCATTCAGATGTCAATTATTCCATAAGATCACATACATGGCATATGAAAGAAGCGTGTAACAAGAAGCAAATATGCAAAGGCATAATGCCAACAACACACAGAGAATAAACACATCCATGGAATTTATTCAAGACTTTCCTGTCTTCCTTTTCCCAGACTCACCTCTGAGACTTCAATTCAACCTGCACGGTTCGAATAACCCAACACAATTCCAGAAGAGGGGAATAAGAGTTTAACTGTAGAGCCCCCTCGATGCACTCTATGCGGAGGAATTCAACTGCACTCTAATGCAGGAATCTCCTGGTTCAAACAGAGAAACAATTGAAACTCATTTTCGTCTCTCTCCCAGATTTCTAATCTTCCATGAAATTACATATGTAGCATATACAATGAAGGCATAACAAGAAGCAAGCATGCAACAACATAATATCAACAACACACAGAGAATAATCACAGCCATGGAATTGAATCAAAGCTTTCCTATTAATTCAATCTCTATACATGGGGATTTCTTCACAAGTTCTCTGCTCTGTTCTCTCCTTGCTCCTGAATGATTTCTTCACAAGTTCTCTTCTCTGCGCTATCTTTCTCCTGAATGCTAATGTTGAATACTCTGAATGCTAATCTGCTGCTAATGCTTAGAAATGAATACCATAATACAGGGTGTCTATATCCGTTTTCCCTCTCGAAAGCAAAACTGTCTAATCTAGACTTAATTATTTTATCTACCTGCATTAAATCTAGATAAATGCCTCAGCTACCTAAGGACGAGAGCTTATATGCTCAAGGTCCGTTACAATATACAAGTGCGCTTCATCACATCAACGCATTAATGTTTGGCACAGCCATATTACAATGTTTCAAAATTTGAATGCGGCGTTGTCCAGCTGTCTTCTCTTTGTTCCTCGCGCTGACTCGCTTGATGAGTGAGCGATGCTCCTGCATCAAGAACTCTAATTGAGGTGATCTTTGCATTGTTGTAACATTCTTGATGTGTGAACAACATTGACAAGCTATATACTATGTCCAATTTCTCAAATAGATTCTTCATGTTTCAAAACTCCAAATTATCAAACATGTCTACTCCTGAAATAAACCTTACAAGTCAATAGCTCTAATTTTTCCACCCATAAAATGCCAAAAGAAATGACAAATTATATAATGATTCATTTTGAATCAAACATTAATGAACATAAGGGATTTTAATCTAAGTGTATCCTAACTTGATATTATTTATTTGCTTTAAAAACATACTTCATCCTAAAGCATGAGTGAACTATTTGACTATGAATTAGATAAAGAATGAAAAAAAATGTTAAAATTATAATTTTGTAATTGAATTCTCAAAATTGATATGAAAGAGATTTTATAAAAATAAAATATTGAAAACCAACCATTCTCTACATTAAAAAAAAAAATGAAGAAGATGGTGTGCAATGGAGAAAGAGTATTTTCTTTTCCATAATATAAGAATTCATTTTCAAAATAAAATATAAGTCTACTGAATATTGAATAATTCCAAGGAAAAAGAGGAACTCATTTTCAAAATAAAATATAAGTCGACTAAATCTTGAATAATTGCAAGGAAAAAGAGGGAATGCAATAAAATACGAAATTCAAGAAATTAAATTGAAGAAGATGGTGTACACTCGAGAAAGAGGATTTTCTTTTCCATAATATAAGAACCCATTTTCAAAATAAAATATAGGTCTACTAAATCTTGAATAATTGCAAGGAAAAAGAGGAACTCATTTTCAAAATAAAATATAGGTCGACTAAATCTTGAATAATTGCAAGGAAAAAGAGGGAATGCAATAAAATACGAAATTCAAGAAGTTGGTGTGCATAGGAAAAAGAAATGGGAATTTTTTTCCCATAATATAAGAACTCATTTTCAAAATAAACTATAAGTCTACATTTTCAAAATAAAATATAGGTCGACTAAATCTTGAATAATTGCAAGGAAAAAGAGGGAATGCAATAAAATACGAAATTCAAGAAGTTGGTGTGCATAGGAAAACGAAATGGGAATTTTTTCCCCATAATATAAGAACTCATTTTCAAAATAAACTATAAGTCTACTAAATCCTGGATAATTGAATAATTGCAAGGAAAAAGAGCGAATGAAATAGGGTTAGAAATGGACTAAATGAATATGACTATCATGATTGACCTACTCGAGTATGCATAGGTATGAATTACTGGATTGCCGCAGCTACGAGATAGGGTTCTGCACTGTAGATCGCCACAACGAGGAGATAGGGTTTAACACTGCAGGGTTTCGCACTGTAGATTGTCGCAGCCAAGAGATAGGGTTCTCATTCCGCTTGCATGATAATCTTGAATTTATCGATCAGTCCACCCATCTTTTACTTCAAAAACCTTGCAAATCTTCGCATACTTGGTAAAACCCATGACAAGTGAAAGGATGCGAACTGCGGAATTAGGGTTTCCGTAAATCTTCGTAGACAGAAGTTAGGGTTTCGCAGATCACAGCAAAATGCTGCAAACTGGATTTAGGTTTTCCATCCTGCTTGCCTGATAAACCTGCAATAATTATTCTTTCCCCTATAGGATTTACTTCAAAACACTTGCAAAAACATGCAATAATTGTTTGTTCTTTCCCCTTAGAGGCTTTACTTCAAAACACTTGCAAAACAATGTGATCTCGCCAGAACCTCTTAACTCTATCCATGGTGAGAGTTAGACGATAACTTAAATATAGGGTTGGGAGCTTTGATCCATTGTATCAAGCGTGGACACATCATCACAACTACAAGGGATGTCATCTTTCTGGTGGCAACACTCTCCCTCCCTGCTACGATTTATCTATCTGGAAATTGCAACGAACGATAAAAATGACAAGGCATAACATACTTTATTTTGACTCATCTGCTTTGACAAACTGAATGCAGATTCAGCCATCGACTTCTAGGTGCTAGAAGGGGATCAACACACAATGCAGTTAGAGAGAGGTGGGGCCGAGGTAAATTATTGAATGGAATTGTAGGATGCACCATGGAGAGAGTCTTAGTTTATACTGTACTCGGGAGAACATAGATATGCGGATTGTTTAAAACTCATGTTGACATAAGGAATTCGGTAAAGTTGTCACTTCAAGAGGGCTATCTCTTAGATCATAAAAGAGTGAGATTGGTACGAGTATGATAGGAATAAGAAAATAGGAGCTCCATGTTCACTCGATGGCAATTCAAGAAACCTAGGATTTTCACATAACCTAAAGTTTAAAGGTTCTAAGCATTTAAAAGTAGTTTAATATTTATCTTCTCTCTCCAACCATGTTTGTAACACACTCAATCACCTAAGTATCTTTTTAAGGGACGGGGTATTAAATTTTTTTTTTCCTCAACCATCTCAAAGCCTCATCTAAAGGACACCATCGTCTTCTGCTCATCAATATATTTTCATCGACTATAACCATGCTTAGAACTGAGCTCCACATCAGAAGTTACAGTCTCTTCAAGGTTTCTAGACTTTCATTAATTGAGTTCAACTTGAGTGCCACGTGGAAACCACATGGTTTCCCGTCACTTGGATCATACGACATGGAACTGACATGGAATCTACCACCTAACCCATATGACTCCCTGATTTTCGCGTTCGGAGATTTGCCTCTTCTTCAGAGACCTCGCATTAGAGTTAGTATATTTCCCCACCTAAACCACCTCGACATAATCTTTCAAACTACACATACTCCGAAGGATCTAACCTACAAATGAAACAACCCTTATTACTTTGGAGTCATCAACTCGCGTGATGTTTAAAGACTCTTCTCATGCACCAGTTGCATTTAGTTTATGTGGGGCCCTTGGAGATCTATGGCTAAGATTGAATATCGCCTACCTCCTTGGTTGCTTCTACCACTGTGTACCCATCTCTTGTTGTGAAACGTGGCTCAATATCCAATTGACACATGGACCCATCATGACGTGCCATGTCACCATAGGGTACAAAGGCTCCCTCAACCAAATATTGACATTTGTCCATTTTCTATAAATTGATTAAGTTACTTAATCAATTTCTTCTTAAAATAGCGCTTAATTACAAGATGATAAATACATTATAATTCAATTAATTAATTATATATTAATATAATTAATTGAATTGTGAAATACCCAAACTCCATTGAAATACACCCACCTTGCATTAAATATATTTTATTATATTATTAATAAAGCACGTGGAGATTTCAGACTCCAAATTTCGCACTCAATTCATGTGCTCCTTTTCCTTTTTGCCCACTCTCAAACTCTGAAAAGGTAATATAAATATAACATGTTATTTTAGGTAATTTAAACCTCATTCTCCTCCAGTATTAAATATCTATAACCAAGTTGTACTCTGAACCTTTCCGAGTCAACTCCGAAAAGGAAACATCCTAAAAGGTTTTGTAATTTACATTAAATTATTATTATTATTATTATTATTATTATTATAATTTCATTCCATATGTCATCAACCCATGATCTTCACACTTGAAACAAGTGTGCTCCTCTCATTACTCCGACCACCAATCACGAAAGAGAAGACTTTAATATTATTAAATATATGTGGGACCTTATATTACCCAAGCTATCGTAACACGAACATTCAATCCTCTCTAATTACTGTGATGAATTTGGACTTCTTTCAAATGTTCCCTTCCATTTACTTTGATGGCTGGACTTTGAAGGCCAATTACAAATGACTATAATTTAATATTTAATATTGTATTGTTTAAAACTCCATTGATCATCACACTCCAAACGTTTACTCCCTTATTTGTGCTCCAAATGTTAATATTAACACAAATATAAATATTTATGCATTGAGAAAGAGAGGGAAGGTATATTTCTCAAGCCTTTAATAAATAAAACTAATGTTTACCAAAATTTCCAGAGAGTACTAAGCGGCTTGTGCAAGGTGTAATTTATAATGTTGGTAGATTTGACCTAGTTTAATCCTTGCACAAAAGGGAAAATAAATCCCAAACTCCCCATCTCTCATGCACCAAACTGGAAAATCACATAACTTTAGGGTGAGTCCAATCTAATGATAGTCTCTCATGCGGGTTAGTGGAGATGCAAACCTGGAAAAAAACAATTGTTAAATTGGAGGGAGTATTAAAGTTACCTTTACAATGAGTTTGAATATGGCGTAAGAATATGAAACATATAAAATTGAATTATCTTTCCGAATATACAACTTGTATTCATATAAATTGTCAATAAATATGTCAAATTTGATTTTTTCTAACAAAGGTATCTTATTTTTCCAACAAAATATAAGGTATATGTTTTTGTTCATGCAGGTGTTGAGTACTTGAACGATGCAATTTCATTCCAAAAACTTATATACTTGTAGAGAACCTGCTCTTCTTTTGCGATGTATTTTTTCAAAATTTATAATATTAATTTTATATTTTTTAAAAATTATCAAAGTAAACATATCCCTTAAATTTAAATTACAACCTCTTTTGTTCGTGCAGGCTAAGAGTGTCTTAACATGATCAAAACAATTAATTTTTTTTAGATCGTAGATATCAGTCTCCTCTATTGTCTCATACAACTCATTTGAGAAATGGTTAATTTGACAAAACGTTATAGAAAAAATAAGAGGGGTATGTATTCTAGGATTTTGATATATGTCACGACAAAAATAGATTAAAAATAGTAAACATTCTTAATTTTTTTTAAAATTGTATATTTGGAATCTACACAACCAACTCTATCTATGTCTATAGTTCCATCAATAACTGAATTGTTTAGCCTACAGAAAAATAACGTTATAAACAAAGATATGGAGAGGAATTCATAAAAGTGGAGGTTTTTCTGTATTTGTCGATCGAACCACTAGGTTTGTCATCCTGAACCTAAATCTAAGGAAACCAACTCTACAAACACATATGCTAGAGTTGTCACTCCTACCCCAAAAAAATTGAAATTCAAATAGCGCGCACGCTCTTTAGGAGCATACGTGTGTTATTAGGAACAAGAACGTGTGCACATTCATGTTAACACAAATCAATTCTATCTCTCTCTATCTCTCTCTCTCTCTCTCTCACACACACACACAACCCCCCTCTTCCCCCCTCTCCCTCCATCCCTCTATATTTCTTTATTTCTCTCTAACCTCACTCTCCCTATTCCTCCCTCACTCTCTCCCCCTTCTCTGTCCCCATCTCCCTCTCTCTCTTTTCCATCTTCTCCTCTCTCCTTGTGTCCCTCTTCCCCCCTCTCTCTCCCTCAATGTTACCATCCAATATGTTTCTACCCCACTCACTCTCTTCATATTCTCTCTGCATTCCTCTCTCTCTCTCTCTCTCTCTCTCTCTCTCTCTCTCTCTCTCTC
>CBVK0100634874.1:0-10797 GCA_900067695.1 Picea abies | reverse complement strand
AGCATGCATTTCTAGTGAATTCAAAACAAATAACACAAAATTGTTGCTACCATATAGACTCAAATGGAATTGACAGTAAGTCCTACATGCAATAGAACACATGATAACATTTCAAGAATCACAAACATGCATAACATACATAATTAAGCACAAAAATGACACTTATGTTTTAACTGGAGTAAAACCACCAACTGCGTGTAGACCTTCCATAAAACACCCAACCTTAGACCACACTGCTCATCACTCTCAGCAGTGGGTCACCCTCAAACTGGAACTAAACTCCACCGGGCAAGGTAAATAGGAAAATCACATAGTTTAAGAGGAAAGATTCTCTCCCAGGAGCCACTTATGCCCACTTCTCACAGACTCTAATTCCCCACATGCCTGTCCCACCCCAGGAGTATACACCTTCACTGTCACATAGTCCATCGGCTGCTCCACCTCCCTTACCTTGGGCTTCAGCAACAAGCCGGACCGGAATTCTCAGAGCATTGTAGCAACTATGGGACCCCCTCTAGGAGAACTCACTTCCTCATCACACTCTCTCACCCAGAGAGAGTTGCTCACATGCCTTAAAACCTGCTTCTTCAATCCACAACAACCTCTCTCACCTGGAGAGAGAGTTTCTCATAGGCCTGACAACTTGCCTCTTCAACGATGGGCTTGACAACTCGCTTCTTCAAACCACGATAACTAATTTGGGTAAGGAAAGGATGGCTCAGTAAGTTTCAGAGGTGAAAAATGGCCACAGGTTCAACAATGGAAGAAATGGTTGGTTGTGTGCTTGCTCAGCACGTGTGTGAGATTAGTGAAGAGAGACGGGGCCAACTGGTCTAGCATAGCCAAGGTGGTGAAAGAATGAGAGCCAAACTCTCTACGTGAACGAGCTAGTGAGTGCATGCATGAGTGTCTGTGTCCCCCCCAATAGAAAGAATTGACCCTTAAGTTTGCATGTGCTTGAGCCAACACTTGTCATTCATGAAGCATGTTCCTTTCCCTTTGGAAGTCCCTGTCCTTCCCCCGAAACTTAGGATAAAAACATATCCTTATACACAACTTTCGGAATAATAATAAATTATTATTCACTTGGATTTAAGCCCTTAGTATTAACCGCTCTTTCCAGCCTCTCAACCCCCTCTCCCTTACCTGGCCTAGTGAATCTTAGTCCCCCATTCTCTTTTATTGTGGTCAGTCTATACACAACAATGTTTTTATATTCATGATATGAATATTTACATATACAAAACAGGCTCCTGCCCTTTAACACGTAGGCTTTCCGGCCTAGTAACACATAATTCTACCAGCTTATAATTTCTCGGCTCACCAGCCTACAAAACATGTTTACAATTCATAATACAACCCAGGCTCGTCCTGGGGGTATTACAATCCCCTCCCCTTATTTTTTCACTATCCTCAATGCAACGTATTTACATAACATCAACAAGATTTTCAAAATCTTCAAAAAGATGTGGGTATTCTTCCCGCATAGCATCCTCATGCTCCCATGTCACGTCCTCAAGACCATACTAGTTCCACTGGACCTTTACGAACCCTATGGCTCGATTCCGGAGTTGTTTTCTCTTCCGATCCAAATGTGCATCGGATGCATGTGCAAGACACCTTCTTTCTCCACCTAAATCACATTCCAATAAATAACATGATTAGCATCATGTATATATTTCTTAAGCAATGAAACATGAAACACATTATGTATAGTCATGGATGCAGGCAATGCAAGCATATATGCAAATGGTCCAATCCTTTCTAGGATTTCAAACGTCCCACAATATCTGGCTGCCAACTTGGAACAATTTCTCAGCTTCAGGGAATTTTTGTTGGCTTTCACTTTCAAGAAAACATGATCACTTTAAACTCTCTGTGGGTCCTATTCTTATCAGCCTAAATTTTCTGTCTGTCTTGGGCAGCCTTTAAATTCTTCTTAATCTTCATCATTTTCTCTTCCATTTCCTTGAGAAAATCTAGTGCAACCACTGCCCTATCAGCTGGGTTATCCCAACTTATTGGCGTGTTGCATTTTTTTCCATAAAGTGCTTCAAATAGGATCATCTTCAGTGATACTTGATACCAATTGTTGTAGGAAAATTTTAGCAAGTGTAGGTAGTCTTCCCATTTAGATGGTGTGTCCATCACATACATCCTTAGCATCTCCTCTATCACTTGGTTCACCCTTTCTGTTTTACCATTAGACTCAAGATGATAGGTTGTGTTGAAGTCCATATTCGTTCTGAACCCTTTGAATAAACCCTTCTAGAACTTTGAGGTAAATTTTGGGTCTCTGTCAGACACAATTGTCTTGGGAATACCGTGCAATCGTGCTACTTCCCTCATATAGATATCAGAAACACTAGTTTCCTTGTGGGTGGTATTCAATGGAATAAAATGGACATATTTCGTAAGCGTATCCACCACCACCATGATGGAATCATGTTTCTTATTTGTTCTAGGTAATCCTGTGATGAAATCCATTGTCACCACTTCCCACTTCCACTTAGGAATGGGCAATGGTTGTAGCAACCCAGTTGGGTGCCTATGCTCAGCCTTGACCTTCTGACACTCCATACATCTGGCGATGTATTATGCAATTTCTCTCTTCATACCTAGCCAAAAGTAACGGCTCTTGACTCCTCCCACTGTTTTCTAATATCCAGGGTGCCCAGCGTAAGGCGTATTATGCATTTCCTTCAAGATCATAATTCTCAATTCCTAGGAATTAGGTGCATAAATTCTATTTTTGTACATGAGTGTTCCATCAACTTCCAATTTATAATCTTCCACTTTCTGTAGCATATTAACTTGTTGTAGCTTTGTCACCATTTCCATGTACTACAAATTTGCATTTGCAGCTTTCAAAATTATGCCTTTAATATCAGTTTGATACATGCTAATGGTCGTAGCATGTAGTTCGTGCACTCTTCTGTTGAGTGCATCAACCACTTTGTTCTCCTTTCCTTTGATATGCTTGATTTCAAAGTCATACTCACAAAGGAATTCCAACCCTCTACTCTGCCTAGCATTTAAGGTTGGATGATCAAACAAATACTTCAGACCGTTATGGTTTGTCCTCAGTTCAAATCTCTTTCCCATGAGCTAATGTCTCCATTTCTTCAGAGCATGCACTATGGTTGCCAACTCCAAATCATGGGTTGCATAGTTCTTTTCATGATCCTTCATCTTCCTAGACTCATAAATTATTACAAACCCACTCTGGCTGAGGACTCCCCCCAGTACTTATTTTCATGCATGTATACACATTACAAAATCTTAATTTGGATCTACAATCCTCAGGATTGGAGCACTAGTTAACAACTGGTTCAATTAATGGAAGCTTCTCTCATATTCTTTTGTCCATTGAAATATATTCTCCTTCCTTTGCAAGGAAGTGATGGGGTGAGCTTTGCTTGAGAACCCTACAATGAACCTTCTATAATAGCCAACTATACCCATAAAGGATATGAATTTTGTCACATTCTTCGATGCTGACCATTCTCTAATGGCTTCTGTATTTTCAGGATCCACGGCTATCCCATTTTTTGAAGAGATATGTCCCAAATAATGGATCTACTTTTGATAGAATGAACACTTTCTCAATTTGGCATACAGTTGGTGCTCTCTTAGCACTTGCAACACCATCCTGGGATGGTATTCATGCTCTTCCTCCGACTTGGAATACACCAGGATGTAATCTAGAAAGACTATGACAAACTTGTCTAGGTATTCTTTGAATACGCCATTCATTAAGCACATGAAAAAAGCGGGCGCATTTGATAACCCAAATGGCACCACTGTGAATTCATAATGACCATACCTTGTTCTGAAGGCAGTCTTGCTTATGTCTTCATCCTTTATCCTTGCCGAGTGGTACCCTGACCTAAGATCTATTTTTGAAAATATCTTGGCATCCTTCAACTGATCAAAGAGATCATCGATCCTTGGCAAAGGATACTTGTTCTTAATAGTCACTTGGTTCAACTATCTGAAATCGATGCACAATCTCAATGTTCCATCTTTCTTCTTCACAGAGAGGACTAGGGCACCCCAAGGTGACACACTTCCTATGAAGATCATATGGAAGTTCAATGAAGAATAGTGTTATAACAATGGATTTTGCTACAATGATTAATTCAGGTTATTACTATCTTATCTTGAGAGATACATACCTAATGCCTTATGGTAGACATAAAAAATACTATTTCTATGAAAGCCAATTGTTTTTTTAAGAATAAAATTATTCTTTTAATAAAAAATAAAAATATAATAGGTGACTTCTTGTTTTTTTCTAGAGTGTTTGTGACAAGTGGGATTAGCACGTGGTTGAGAAACCGTGACCCAAGGGTATTTGAGGGCATCTAATCCAAATCACTTGGGCATCACACCTGGTCAACCCTTATCATGGACATCTAATCCATCAGAATCACTCGAGGATCCACCTGGCCTGGTCCACACCACCTCTTATCATTACTCGATTTTTTGGTATCTCCTTCCAATAACTTGTTGTCTCAAATTCAAAATCAGACCCATGTAAACCATGAAAACATAGGTTTATGGGAACTTGACATCATAATGAACTTTGTTACAATGATTGATTGGTATTATTGCAATTTGTAAAAAACAAATTGAATTTTTAAAAACAAAATTATTTATTTTAATAAAATAAAAGAAATAATAGAGGGATTTACTACAATGGTTGATTGACGTTATTGGCTATGTCATATGGAAGATACATGCCTTTTACAAAACAAATTGTCCTTTTAGGAATAAAATTATTATTTTAAATAAAAAAAAATAATAATAATAGTGGAGTTTGTTTATTGGTGTGATTGTTATCATCGAGTTCTCTTGAGATACAAAGCTCATGACATAAAAAATACTATTTATTAAAAAAAAAAATAATTGATCCACTTTACATCCAGAGTTCTAGGGATGGAATTTGTACACTTTACATATATGTTCATTAAAATATGTAGAACTAGCGGTGCTTATCTTACCTATGCAATGCATTTAGCATTAAAAATTGAAAGCTCCTACATCTTTCAACATGGGAGTTTACACAGTCAACAGCGGAGGAATTCACGTTTTTAGCATTTTTCGGTCCACAATTTTTCAAATTGTGGACCGAAAAATACCCTTTGAGCAGATTCAACCATTTATTTACAACATCCGTATTTATCAGTCCTTCAAATAATGGAATATCAAAATTTATTTGTACCTTGAAGGGGGTTGCATGGCCACTTGATGAAGATGCTTCTTCTGTGGGTAGTCGTCGAAGGATCTATGTAAATTTGTCCATCATTTCGTTCCTTTGTCACGCAAGGGCTTCTTCGAGGAACATTTTAAAAGGATCCTACTCCATCATCTTTCTTTTCATCCCCCATGGGTTGTTGTTGGGATTGACGCGACTAATCTTGGAAAGGCTCAACATGTTCAAGTCCTAACTTATTGTACCCAGATCTTGTCAGGGACATGCATGGAGAAAAATAAATGAAGAGCAAACCGCTCTGATACCACTAATCCTTATTTAGGAGTGGAATGAACTGATTAACAAACTGAATAGAATAAACACAAAGATACATAGAACAACACAGATATCTAGTGAACAATATATTCTATTGAATAAATGAAATATGATGAAACTGTAAAACTGCAGAACTAAAACAACTTGCTCGAATGGTGGTAGTTATCTCTAAGAAGAGATGTGGCTTCTACGTGCATCCATCTGAGTAGAATGATTACAATGAGGCTCCAGAGGCCTTATTAACATTACTCATGAATTCCAAAACCCTAGACATCCAAAAACCTAACCCTAGGAGATGAAATGCCAAAAGTCATGTGGGCCCCGATGGGTAAGTTGGTACCTCAATTTCTTCGGGTCGTAACTTTTTCATACGACCTTCCCTTTAGGTGTGTGATAGCCCGCTGGAAAGTTATTTTCGAGAACTACACATTATGTCATCAAACTCTAAATCTGTCTATAGTTTGACTGTGGCAAGCCAAAAAAACACTGTTTAGGGCCCCAAAACAGCCCTGGCAATATAGAAAGATGTGTTGACATGAAAAAAATTAAAATAAGCCAGTTGGATTAGGTGTGATGCCACCAGTCTTGACGTGAAAGATGTGTAGGGCTTGAAACAACCTCAGAAGTGTAGAACCCATAATTACAAAGAAGTACAGAAGAACGTGATGAACTAAAAACTGTCAACATGAGCCAGTTGGAATAGGTGGGCGACCACCAATATCCACCTGGATCACATATTCTAACTATTTTACCCAACTTCCCTCTTTTAGGGCTAACCCACTTTCAACTATTTTATTGACTTGCAACTACTTTACCCAAAATTAGTAAACTCACCACTTCTTGTTGCAACTAATTTATTTTTAATTATTTTCTTATTGCAACAACTTTACCCATGATTAACTCCTAGTTACAACCACTTTGACTAGTAAACTTCTTGAGAAATTTCTAAAAGCTTCTAGAATAACTGACTTCTTTATTGACCTTCTAGGCGCTTCTAGAACATTCATGAGGGTCTTCCAACTTCAGTAAGTGATATCTCCTCAACCATGAGGAACTACGTGACATACTACATATCATCGGAAATGACACGACATGTATTATCCATCTTTGATAGTCTTACCTACAAATTCATTGATCTTTATGTCATTATTCCTCATCCAAGTTGAGGTTTCATAGCCACTCCTATGGGGATATCGAACTTGCTTCACAACGGGTTGACATCAATGACAACCAACCTAATCTATCAACAAAATTATGGCTTACAAATTGGAGTTGACCCCATTTTCACATGTACATCCAATCTTCCACGTTTCTTGATAGAAGGTGATCAACAAAAAAATCTTAGTCCAAACTATTTTACCAGAGATTAATGAAGAAGGGAAAATCATACTAGAACCAAAAACAATCCTTGAAACAAGGATTAAGCAACCGAGAAATTGAACAATCACGAAGTACCTCGCCAAATGGAAGAACCTACAAGTGGAAGAGGCAACATGAGAAGATGAGTTCTTCATGTAGAAACACCTACAGTTAAGGCATAGACAAAGGCCCATTTTATGTGCAAAACCCCTTATTAAGCCATGTATATTGAATAACTACATTTATAGTATTATAATTGTATGTCGGCTAGAACCCTTCATGATAAGCTTTGATTATAATTGTACCCTTTATCTCCTATATATATATATATATATATATACCAAGGAGACCTACTCTTAGGATCATCTTATGTTATCTCATATTGTATTTATGAATTTGATATACTATAAAAGGAGGTTTCCCCCTAGAAGTGCACCTTATTCATTGAATTTTTATCATTTTTTAAGGCAGTAACGCCAATGATTCCATTGATCCTATACATACCCGATAGGGTAGAATTAGGACTTAATGATGGTTTTGAAATCCTCCCACATAGTTACTAGCGGATCACCCTCCATCCTAAGTGTCTCCATGCTCCTTTCCCACGAGGTTAATGTATCACCCTCTAATTTTAGTGGGACAAACAAAATACTTTGTTCCTCATCTATATTGTGAACACTAAAATAGATCTCTAATTGTTGCAACCAATGATTCAACTTTAATGCATTAATCTCGCATTGATATAGCTTGATACACACTTTCGCTTCCATTTTAAATAAAGACTATGAAAAGGTAATGTCACTGGAACTTAATTACTCTTTATTGGGCTCTTTCTTCCACTCTTTTTCTAGGTCTTCATTATTCTTAATTTATCCTTTGCTTTGCTCTGATCTATATGTTAGAGCCTCCAACCTCTCCGAAAATAAAAATGTGTAATTAGCCATAATTTCAACTAAACTAAAGTAAAAATGTATCCTTTACAACTAAAATGTGTAATTCAAATAATTTCTAACTTTTAGAATACCTCCTTCATATTTCTATATATAAATATGATAAATGGAGAGTACTTAAAGTATAAGTAAGTGAAACATTATATTTTACTAATTGTACCATGATACACTAACAAACAAAACGGTAGTTGAGGTTGGTGAGATGCACAAATTATAATTAAATATTGGTAATTAAATTAATTAAACATTACCAATTAAGTTTGTTTACCAGGTATGAATTTCTGAAGAGAAGATAGCCAATAACACCAATCAAGCAAAGTCCACTATTATTTTTTTATTTAAAAAAATAATTTCTGCGAGACGTGACAACTTCTCAAAGAACCGGCAGTAGGTCCGTAATTTAATTAAATATTGGTTATTAAATTAAATAAATATTGACTGGTTCTAACGGCTCAACGTATCGGCAGCATGTGGTAATTTCATGAAATATTTGAAATTAAATATTGCCTGTGACCTGGCAGTCTTTTTCAATTTGAAATTAAATATTGCCTGTGACCAGGGGTCTTTTTCAATTTGAAGCGGGCCGCCTGAATCTATCCTGAATCTATTCATATCTGTTGATGTAATGGATGTGGATGAGGTAAGCTGAAGCTGATGTAAGCTGATGATATTTTGGGTCCATTTTGACAATATCATTTTGAAAATCCAAAAATATAAATATATCAAACAACACCTAACCAAAAAAATCAAATCCCATCGAATCTCTTTACCTAAAGCCAAAAATTCAGAACTCAACACATGAAAGCTCCTACAACTTTAAAGTTTAAACAGGGGATCCTACAAAGTCAACACAATTTAACGGAGGAATTAACGTTTTTAGCATTTGCAAATCTCCTCGTGGGAATCGGGGGCAGGACACTTTGGATACGCCCGGATATCCTGCTCGAAGAATTATAAATAATTTGGCTTTCACGACGCTCCTCCATGCCTAGGGTTGTTGTTGGTTCTCGCAAAGCTTCATTTTCATTCCGTTGGAACCAGGCCGATCTCTTTGAAAGCTGCGAAAATGTTGATTGCACATTTCTTTTTCGGGATCTTCGGTGTGTATACTCGCTCTGACAAAGTTTAATTTCATATATGTATATATATGGTCGCATGAAGTCTTTTGCAGGTTTCTTAACGCTGAATATGTTCTGTCATGACAGGGAATATAACTGCCCTGGCACTCTTCTTAGTTCCATTGTGAGTTTTCTCTAAACTATGCCGTCTTTCAATGAGAAAACTTATTGGTGTTCATATATTCATTAACAATGAGAAAACTTATTAATGTTAATATATTCATTAACTGTTTCTAGTTTATGATCTGTCTGCTGTTCCAGGATTACCTTCTGGAAGATTATTAAGAATAAATCGACGGAAGAGTTCTCTGGATTTCCTTATGTTTCTACCCTTTTGAATTGCTTGCTTTCTGCATGGTATGGCATGCCGTTTGTATCGCCCAATAACCTTCTCGTGAGCACGGGTAATGCAGCTGGAGCCGTCATTGAACTCTGCTACGTGATTGTGTTCATCTTCTATATTCGAGACAAAAAATACAGTATCATTCGTGAATTAGTTTGAATGCGGTGATCCCATTTTAATGGTGGTGGTTGAAACAGATCAAAATATTTGGCCTTCTGGTAATTGTACTGGTGTTTTTTGGGGTGGTGGCCCTGGTATCGCTTTTGGTGCTGCATGGAAATGGAAGGAAGTTATTTTGTGGCTTCGCTGCCGCCATCTTCTCCATCTGCATGTACGGGTCTCCTCTGTCCATAATGGTAAACCCCTCAACGGTTTTCTACCTTATCCTTAGGAAAATGACATGCATTTTATCAAAAGATGAACTTGAGAATTTCTGGAACAATAATACAATTACACCGTTAAAAGACTTTTTATAATGACAATCTCATAAAAACATTATATCGTTTTATTCACTAAGCACACACTGAGTGATGAAAAAGGCCGGTACAAACCTCTCACCCCTGAGAAAAATTGGAGTTATAGTTTACTTCTGTAGGATCAACTTTGCCTGAGTAAGGGTTGATTGCTTCTTAAAAACATATTGGAGTTATGGTTTACTTCTGTAGGATCCACCTTGCCTGAGTAAGGGTTGTTTGGTTCTTTAAAACATATTGGAGTTATGGTTTACTTCTTTTGGATCCACTTTGCCTGAGTAAGGGTTGATTGCTTCTTAAAAAACATATTGGAGTTATGATTTACTTCTGTAGGATCCACTTTGGCTTAGTAAGAGTTTACTGTTCCTTAAAAACATATTTTCACTATCTTCATATAATGAGATTATTTGTGGGACAAAAGATCCTCTCCTGGCAGGATTTGTCTACTTCTACTTTCTTTGGATTTGAACATGTAATATTTTTGAAGGAAAATATTTGTTCTTAACCATTAAGTCAACTGAAGGAAAATATTTGTTCTTAACCATTAAGTCAACTGAAACTGTATATACTTTGTCATTACCATTGTTAATGATAATTCCTTTATTTAATGATAACTCTTATACTACCTCCTTTGGATTTTACCATAATTTCTTTGGAGGAAATACTTGTTCTTAACCATTAAGCCAACTCAAACTGTATTTACTTTGCCATTACCATTATTAATAATAATTCCTTTATTTAATGATAACTTTTATTGTTATAAACTGTCACCCCAATTGTTTTTACTCCAATCCTTCTTTCTGTTTGGCCAAAGTCAGACTACTGAAGGGAGGAAGTCCTAGGTAGTGTCATTATTAAGTAGGTTCTATAAATATAAACATAAGGCCCTGAATCCACTTTTCAGTCAAAAAAATGGACCGGAATCTGGCGAAATTTTAAGAGGTAGTCTGAGTTTTGCATGGATCAAAGTTCCAAGCATTTCAAAACCTTTCCTAAAGGTTTTGCCCCATTTTAAACAAAC
>CBVK0100634872.1:0-17276 GCA_900067695.1 Picea abies | reverse complement strand
TCAGTTTAAATGGGAATGTGCAATATTATTGATGTTATATTAATGGAATTGATCCACTCAAGTTTATTGAATTTGTTGATTCGCAGGTACCAAATGGAGTTGGAAGTGGTCTAGGAGCACTGCAGTTGATTCTGTACACTGTTTACAAAGACTGGAAGAAGTCTGAGAACGGTAAGACATCGTCTCCTACTGTACAGGATGGAGGGAAGGAGGAGGAGGAAAAGCAGTGGCTGATCCCATGAACGCAATGGAAATGGGATCTAATCCTTCTGGAAAATATGTGAATGGTTTGAGCATTATAGGTCGCTCAAACTTATAGCACCAAACCTTGAGGCTGAGAGAAAACGAGAGCTACTTTCTTTGATAGCTTTGAAAGGGTTATGGTTATTTATAAATCTTGCATTAAACCAAACTTATATTACCAAACCTTGAGGCTGGAGATAAAACGAGAGCTACTTTCTTTGATAGCTTTGAAACGGGTTATGGTTATTTATATTTCTTGCATTAAAACAAACTTATATTATTGGTTTGGTTAGGGTGATTGGTAGAAATTTGTTATCTACTCCATCCAAGTTCAAGTTAAATTCCAATTCTTGTTAGTGATATTTAAATTTGATTTTGATTTCATAATGAATATAATGGCTTGAAGCCTTCTTATTTACACTAAGGAATTTTCCTACAAAATTAGAAATATACTTTTATTATCTTTAATAAAATTATCAGTATTAGAAATATACTTTTATTATCTTTAATAAAATTATCAGTTTTTTATTAGAAATATACTTTTATTATCTTTAATAAAATTATCAGTTTTTTTCTTATATGATGATGATTAAACATCCACTAAGACCAAATTAGTCTATAAGATAAGTGATTATTTTAGATACTTTAATATATATATATTTATTGAAAATAGAAGTATTTTGAAATAATAAGATTACAATTCCTTAAGAGAGGAGATTGACTTTTATAGAATTGAGTAAAATTACAACCTATTTAAATCTATTTTAAATAATAAAAAAATTTACACATTTATTTTATTCAATAAATTTAGAATTAAGATTAATTTAAATTAGTTTATATTTATCATAAAAGTTTATTAGATTTACAAAATTATTAAGAAAATAATATCTAATTTTATTTATTTATAAAATATTTTAATTTTCAACTTAATTATTTTTATTTTTATGATATTTTGCAATTTAAATTTATTTAATATAGTAGTATTTTTATGATGAATAAAAAATATAAAAATGTTTCTTTTAAATTATATATGCATAAAATATTTAAAAAATTAGTTAAAAATTTATTTAATATAGTAGTACTTTTATGATGAATAAAAAATATAAAAATGTTTCTTTTAAATTATATATGCATAAAATATTTAAAATACTAGTTATATAGTGAAACGTATATGTTTTGTTTTGTTTTATTGTATATTTTTATTTTTAATTCAACATGGTATATTATTTATATAATTTTTTATTTTTATTATTTTATCAATATAATAAAAAAAATTATAATATAAAACTAGTGAATTTGACAAATTATAATTTATTAAAGATCACAAATCCAAAATCACAAATACATTTAAAAAATACAAAATTAACCCAACAATCATATAAACATAAATATGATATTAATCATATAAAATTAAATATTTACAAATATCATAGTTTTAGAAATGTTTCTTGAATGGCTGTCATATTTTGTCTTATAAATTTGAGGAAAAGGTTTGTAAAATAAATTCTAACATATTTTATAAGAAAACAAACAATGAAACAAAAATAATATAAAAAAATGAATGGAGGAATAATTTTCTAGAAACCATTATCTCATAACTATTCAATAACTTACATATTATTTATTGATATTTTAACTATCTCATAATTAAGCCAGGACTCGCCTCTCTCCTCGAAAATATTCTTCCACAATATTCTGCCATGATAATAGATTATTTTTTCTTAATTAAGCCATGACTCGCCTCTCTCTCCATGCCGCTTCACATGAAGTTTCAAATTAGACATAGATGATAACTTTAGTTTGCAGTCCTCTTTGGTTCACACAAATAACTTTCCTTCATGCTTTATCATGCGACGATTTAAATGATCCTACCTCTTGTAACTGCAAAAGCAACCATCTACTCGGAAAACAAATGTTCTCTGCAAAAATAAAAATGTAATTACAAACTTAATAAATATTAAAGTGGCATATAAATTGTTGAGGATTCCATCCATTAATAATATGATGAAACACACATATCACTTTTAATAAAGTGTGGGGCAATATTTGTGAATCCCCTTGTGATTTTTGTCTTTGTGGAGTCCTTTTAATTGCAAGTTTAATAAATATAAAAGTGGCATATTAATTGTTGAGAATTTCATCCTACAATAATATGATCACACACATGACATCGGAAATAATAAACCATTTGGAAAATATTTAAAGACTATATCGCTTTGACTAATTGTGCAGATGAACAACAATAAATGACAGAATAGAATAAACCAACCTGTAATTGCAGGAAAAAATGTACAATAATGATGAAGAGTGACTCGTGAGTGAGTAGAAGGAAGAAGGAACTTCTCAGGGGGTCACCCCACCTGGTACTAATCCATGGATGCCCTGCCCTCCCTCACCATCGTGGAGTTTGAATGGGATCATGTGCAACTACGCATTCAAACACCCAGCTCTTCCAAGGCAATATCCTCCTTTGTACTAACCTGGGCTACAAACCTCTATAGAAAAAAACTTGAATATCACCATTGCAGGCATAAATTGACAATAAAACAACCATTGTAGTTACAAATTGAAATTAAAACCACCATTGATGGCACACATTGAAATTTAAACCACCATTGTAGGAACACATTGAAATTAAAACCAAGATTGCAGATACACACTAAAAGTAAAACCACCATGCCAGCCATCCATAAAAATTAATATCACTATTTCAGACACTAATTAAAATTAAAGTCAGTATTACAGAATGCCATTTAAATTAAAACCATTGTCACAGAAACCTACTAATATTATGAAAACTTTTACAAACACTCAGTGAACCTAAAACCACTATTACACACACTCGTTACAATTAAAACCAGTAATGTTACAGAAACCCACTAAAGATACAACCACTACTATTAAATGCATCCAATGGAATTAAAACCATTACAACTTTTTACTCACTTATTAAAATTAAGATCGCTATTATCACAGACCCATTAACAAAAAATGACTATTGTTACAGGCACCCATCAAAATTGAAGCCACTATTTCATGCACCCATCAAAATTACAACCACTATTACAAGGCACACAATAAAAGTAAAATCACTACTAAAGACACCCTTCGAAATTAAAATGCCTATCCAGGGGAAGCAGGTATGGGGTATCAATGTATCATTATAGATCCTGAAGGAAATCAAGAACTTACCCATGCTTGGGTCTGGGCTGTGCTTCAAACAATGAGACAGAAGCACTTTCAATTTATCATGGCCTTGTGTTGATGAAGAAGAGAGGATTAAAAGGTGCCACCGTGTTAGGGGATTCTTCTATCATAGTACGACATTTGCAATGTAAGACAACTTTGCAAGATGTCTTCCTAGCAAGACTCAACCAGAGTACAAGTACTAGCAGAGGAGTTTGAAAAATTAGAGTTCTTCCACGTCTCATGCATATATAATTCAAGTTGAGACATCCAGGGCAATTTGGGAGTTAAATTAGGAGGGATGAAGATAAATGTGTGAGGGGTTGGGATAAACCGTGCCACTTTTCTAGGGTATTATTCTATCATAGTATGTCATTTGAAATGTAAGACAACTCTGCAAGATGTCTTCCTAGGAGTCATCAAGAGTTGAAGTAGCAGAAGAGTTTTAAAAAATAGAGTTTTTCCAGGTCCTGTGCATCTATAATATAAGTGTAGACATCCAGGGCAATTTCAAAGTTAAATTATGAGTGATGAAAATAAATGTGGGGGGTAGGGGTGGCAGGAAGATACCCCCACCAATGATACAAACTAATTTATGACTATGCACCATAAACCTAAGAGTCAACTCAAACATGCAAACGACAACCAAACGTTAATTCCTCTATAGAGGTGCATGCTCTTTTATTTCACACTAGATGGATTGGGTAGTATCAAGGGCACCAAAATGAGGACGATCATTGAATGTGGTTTTATTGTTCTTCTTTGGAATGTTGGGTTGGAATTATCTTTTATTTCTGTAACACATCCATGACGGGGCATAAAAATTTCATTATCCTTGAGAGAACAATACCCTCATTAAGGGGTCTCTATTTCATTCTTCTCTTCCAGGGCTTTCCAGCCACGACCTCCATGCTCTGAACTAAGCTCAGAACTAGAAAATATCCCCTTCTAAGTCCGACGGGTTCTTCCATTCCCCTTATGCTTGCATATGATCGTGAGATGTGACCACACGCCAAAACAACAGGCGATAAGACAACCCCACACAAATTCCCCCAGAATGGCAATTCTCTGAAGTTCACATTCTGACGTCGTGCGTCCTTGGGGATTCCGACCGTCCTGATTCACTTCGGGACTTCGGAATTTGGAAGTTTCAAAAATTCCTATGCCCTTTTCCACCGAAGTACGTTGTACTCAGAGTTATAGCTTGAGTGCCACACGTCACTTCGCAATCAACAGTTGTGATCCACTTCGGGACTCCGGCCTTCGGGAATATCAACGCTCAACTTCTCCATGCTCACTTTCTCCCAAAGCATTTCACCCAGATTCCATGATCTATTGACACGTGTCCTCCCACAGATCGACGATCCCCAGCTACTTTGGCTATTCGGGCTTTGTGAGTTTCAAAATCCTACACACTCGTTCCTCCCAGAGTCCTTTCACCCAAATACAACAAATTTTCACCATGCGTCCATCTAGATCTGATGGTCCAGGTTCACTTCGGGACTTCGGCGTTCGACTGATCTGAATGGTCCAACAATCCATCCTCCCAGAATACATTCTTTTAGAATCAAATATCGTGTGCCACACGTCCTTCCCAATCAACGGTCAGGATTTACTTTAGGATTTCGACATTTGGGAGGTTTTTCCTTTCCAAATTCAATTTCTCCCAAAAATATTTCACCCAAAGTTAATGATCTATCGACACATGTCTCTCACGAATCAACGGCTACAGATCACTTCGGGGCTTCGCTCTTTGAGAGTTTCAAAGTACTCATCAATGAAAACCTCCGGAGTGCAATCCTCCCGGAGTGTCAGATCTCCGGACATGAATCCCCTACTATCAATGGTCAGGATGAACTTCGATACTTCCGCCTTTGGGAGTTCTCCCCTCTTGCCACAAGGTTACCTATGGAGTGACTTTTCTCTGAAGTGGTAGATATTTTGACACCTGTCCTCGAAGATCGAAGGCTCAGGTGAACTCCGACCTCTGAGGCTTCGGGAGGTTTACTCACTCCTTGAATGAAATCTCCCAGACTTGGTCAATATCAGGCTCACTACCTCATAGATCTGAAGGTTGAGATGGCTCCCTGGCATCCTAAAATATGATGCTCAGATTAACTTCGGGACTTCGGGGATTTTATATCCCTTATCACGAACTTTCTTAATTCGACGAAGTCGCGAAGTCCAAAGGACTCAAGGGGTTAAATGTCACACTCCTTCCCATATCCAATAGTCACAATGGACGTTGGCTCTTCTCGAGCAGATCTCATTCGTTCATCTTCCAAACAAAGGAACCTTCCCTTTCGATACTTAAATCTTGTTATCCTTCCCGAGCTTTGTCAGTTATGAAGGGCTTAAGATATTTGTGCTCTTTCTCCTGGACTTGACTCTTAGAAGAGTCTTCCGTGCACCCCTTGTGCTCATTCATCAAGTCTATGACTTAAGTGGGTCTCAGTCTTTGCTTGCCTCGCAGGGAGCCTATGCATATCTGCACTACCTCTCCTGAGATTAACATAATTCATCCTCCAAGGGACTCAAAATGATTAGGAAGGTTGACATGCGTACATGAAATTGTGTTACTGGTCGACGAACACACAATTCGTGACTCTAGCTTATGCCTTCACAAGACACAAGAATTTACGAGTATATAAAATATCCTATCCATATGATTTCCTAATTTCCTAGTTACATAATGAGGTAGATACAAAAGAAGGAATACAATATGAATCGTTAAGCAATCATAACAATCTCTAGGTCATTCACAAGATATCTAACTTTAACTCACAATACTACTTAAACACACCAGATATGCAATTACTTATCTATTACAGGTTGTCGCCAACTAACTGACTGTGGGTGTTCATCTTTCTACCCTACCATAAGCTCATAGGCATTCATTCTTATCACTCTCGCCACCCCCGTGCCAAGCCATGATATCACTAGGGAACTCTCATAGTTCTCAAAGATCCTTTCTCTGTTTCATCTTCTGCTCGGGTTTTGTTCTCTACGAACTTTCATGGATTTCTCTCTCTCTGTTATGGCCTCGGCGAGGTTTATCAGATGCTCGCACAACATCAAAATCGTAGCCTTGTTTTTTTCCTCTCACTGGAGAGCTCCGCGCCACTCCTTTACAAGCTTTCACTCCCCTTCTTTGTCCTCTCTGGTTGTCCATGTGTATATATCTTACCTTCCTTCCTTTGGAAGGTTGCCGACCCATCACGTTCCTTCTGTCAGAAGGAATCTTGGGTTTACAGGTCTTTGTGGTACTTCAAGATGACATTCTGTAGCTAGCCCATGCTCCCATTCATGGGGGTAGTTGATAATTCAACCACTGGTCTTTTCTTCCTTAATTGATTTCTCTCTTTGGGATCTGAAGGAGGTTTATCATCCTCATCAAGGGAAATTTGGGGTTAATTGATATAATGAACCCTCTCGTATATTTTTCACATTATTCCTCTAGTGATATCATGGCTAGTACATTCAAGGATTGACCCCCATAGTCAGTTATTGGCAACTCAAACAACAATACTTTTACATTTTCCACATGCCTTAGCATGGTAATTCCTATTTTATGATTAATTACAAACTGGTGGAAACGGGGTGTTACAATTCCCTCCCCCTTAAAGGAACACCATCCTTGGTGTTCTTCCTCAAAAACACTTGTCATGCCTTTCTCATCCAGTTGTTTCAGAAATATTAATCTTTCTCTCTCGGACAGGTCCTTTTTTCAGACCCTTAATCTTTGTCACCTGCTTTCAATAATTCTTAGACAATCAAGCACGTTAACCATAGTCTTATGTGAAAACATTGCATAAACATTTCTAGGAAAATTTTTCATAATCTTAGCACAATAATTATCTTCACAGTTTGTGGATTTGCATCCACATGGTTGTTTTGTTATCCAGGCTCATTGTTTTTCCTTGACATACCCATTGGGTGCATGATCCCAATCAATATTTTACAATAACTATCAATGTTTCATCTTCTTTGTGGTCACTCACCCTCTCGACCCGGGCTCAGGCATCCCCTTCTCTGCTATACAGTCCCTCGGGTGATCCATATTTCCTTGCCAAGGTTTTCTCGCATAGGAAGAACTACCTATCGTGTGCATGATCCCAATATTTTACAAGAACTATTAAGGTCTCCTCTTCCATGCGGTCACTCACCCTCAAGGACCAGGCTCATGCATCCCCTTCACTGCTATAAAGTCCATCGGGTGATCCATCTTGCCCTGCCAAGGTTTTCTCACATAGGAAGAATTTCAGTGACTCTATCGAGTCTTTTAGTTGAGGCATCCCTTAGACTTGCTCTGTCGAGGCATCCCTATGACTTGTGTTACCTCAACACAATATAATTCATGCGATCAATGTGGCTTATCACGGGGTTCCCATGGCTCAGTAGTAGCTATTTTTCATGCTTTTCAGCTTGATAGCCTTCTGGTTCAATGAAATTAAGGACGAAGGTTACTCTCCTTCTCCTGACACATAAATAGATAGGGACGAAGGTTACTCTCCTTCTCTTGACACATAAATAGATAGGGACGAAGGTTACTCTCCTTCTCCAGACTCAGTCATGGATAGGGACGAAGGTTACTCTCCTTCACCTGAGTCAATCTCTATTTCATGCGATCAAAACATATCCTTTTTCACAGTTCTTCCTCGAACCCAAGAGATCAGTCTCTCATCTCTACACCCTTCGCAGATTATTTCCTTTCATGTGTATCATAGGCATACGAAAATTCATGAAACATCATCATAAATTTTAAATTTAGATTGTCCTTGTAAATCTGTCACCTACAAATTTCCAATTCCACATTTTGTTTTCATATTTTTTCCGCACAGGAATCAGATTCATAATTATGGGACTTTTCTTCCCACAACAATTTATCTCAACATGAAATTGGCCTTCCTTATGGGCTTACAACGCTGCTATATCCAAGACCCCTTTGCTTCCTGCACTTTCAACTTCAATCAGCCAAACAAATTGTTAACTTTTCTATGCACATACATTTTTATTGCACCTTTACAATGTCTCCACAAACAATTTTAGAATTGTGCAGAGTAACAATCAAATTCACTTTCTCAAAAAGGGAATACCATTCCTTGCAGTTTGGCTCAGCAGGAAATCGGTCTTCCTTATGGGATTACAACACTGCCATATCCAAGACCCTTTTCTCCCTGCAATTCATTCTTTACACAACCAAACAAACTTTTAGTCTCTCATGCATCCATGTATATATATATATATATTGTATATATATTCAAAACTATGCATACTAACAATTTATCTTATCTATGTAAATATAAAAAGGAAATCCCATTCCTTGCCTATGCCTCATTTCAACATACAAACCTTTCAAAATGTAATTCAAAATTTCAAAGGATTTACAAATGTGCCAGTATTCACGGCCACATTCATACCCGATATGGTATGTTGGGATTTAACCAACGTTTTCCTCATATGGCTTATCCATTTTCATTCACTCTTACAACAGGACCATGCTTCCTTCTATAGGCCGATCACGTTCCCAAATTAATACACATGAAAATCAAAAGTTTCACATGAATGCCTTTAAGCATTCTTCCTTCATTAATAACCAGGGTGCCAACACTCATGGCCACGCAAGAAATTCTCTTAGTAAAGGTTTTTCACCTTTTGAGTCAACAAAGATCAATTGGTTCAAATATTGTTGGATCATACAGTTAGTCTTCACTGCCATAGGCTCACACCTCCAACATTCAAGTTCTTATTCCTAAATCATACCCTACTTGGGTATCCATGGCATACTACTTCCCTTTCAAATTTCGTGCATAACATGAGACAATATAATATTTCGGAAGGGATTCTCACCCGAATCGTTTCATACATTGAGCCACATAAGCATGAACATTTTTATACCTGTTCTTGGTTGCTAGCATCCTCTTTCTGATTTTTAACTCATCAACAGTGCTTTATGGGAACTTTTACAACCCTGTCAACAATATTTCAACCGTAGCTTTCTCCTAGTCATCCTCTTCTTCATGTTGCCCATCATTGGAAACTATCTTCCTCAATAGCTCCAATTCCTTTCTATACATAGCATGCATCATCATATTCACAATTACATTAGTTGTAATATTAAACCAAATGCATGTATCATAACATTCAAATTCATAAAATATCTTCCAAATGTCCTAGCATATCTTAATGCACTTCATCACATTATCCTCAAATGTTTCCACAAGTGAAACACAAACATATCTCAATTGTATCTTCAACAATACAATCTTTATTACTATGGTGTCAAAACATTTACTTTTATTAGCAAATTAGCTTTCTTGTCAAAGAGAAAACATAATACTCAGCAAGGAAGAATTGAGGACTATCCCCTTCTTCCAACTATTTATACACTGCCTGGGACTTTTCAGCCGAGTCGAGTTATCTCTAAGGCCTCACTGCCTTTTTTTAATCATGGCTTCAACCAATCTTAATCATTTAAATGTACTCATTTATTAATTTAATCATACTTAGAGGTTTTACTTGCCTTTTATAAACTATACTGGTTTCCATAACTTCTCTTTTAATCCTACAACTCTGTTAAAAAATTTAGGGTTCTTAGGGTGAGGAAAGTGTCCCTCCTTTTCTCCCCCTTTACTTATGAAATCTACTTCTTATTGTGATATTTCTGCTCTTTTCCGGAGCAGTCCTGGGTTAGGCTCCTCCTAACTCTTAGGATACATCAGCATGCTTTAATAGAAAAATATTTTTACCATAATGAATCATAATGGAGTCAACCATGCATCCATGGTATTCATTCAATCTTGGCAAGTGCTATGCTTGCCTCACATTTCACTCATCAGGGAAACCATATTGGACTTTTAGTATACTTATACTCTTACATCATGCATGTGCATCACTTTCACATTTAATATCATTCGTACCTAGCTGGTATTAATATGAAGCTGCATATCAAGAAGCTTCACAATGAGTTAAATCCATGCACTCAAGCATACACACACAACTAAGTATTCATCAAACTAGCTTATTTTTATCATTAGTGTTCTTTTAGTTAGAGATTACAGTCGCTTCTAATCTCACAGTTATAACTCATATTGATGTTTCCTTCTCTTTATGGAAATAACCAACTAGGGTCACTTTCCCTTTTATATTATAACAGCTGGAAAGAAAACCTTCTTGCCTCAACTTCTATAGGACTTTACCCATCTCACCTTTCCTCTGGTCATGAGGACTTATTTACTCCAAGTTTAATATAAAGTAGTAATTATATTTCCAAGGATCCTACCTGATCCTATCAGATTCCTTTAAGCTCACAAAGGTACTAACCATTATATAATCATCCATCATCAGTGCCTGAGGTTCCAACTGCCCATGCTTAGAGGCAATGTTACGAACACCAAGTCATACGTCCTTCGAGCTTTAGCAACCCTTGAAAAAACCCTGCCACCTTCAAATATCCACATTAAAATCTTATTATTAATGTTAATTAGCATATCCCTACTCCGGTAAGAATAGTTATAACTTTGACCAAGGGTTAAAGAAATTCTTCTGTTGAAATTCAACAAGAATTCCCAAAATCACAAGTTCAATCTGCAATCCTTCTCCTCAAGGAGTAAATGCATATAACAATACCTCTTTATGCGACTCATGCATGCACCCAAGAAGGACAAGTGTTGTAACAATTCTCCGATACCAATTTATAACACACCCACGATGGGGCATAAAAATTTCGTTCTCCTTGAGAGAACAATACCCTCATTAAGGGGTCTCTATTTCATTCTTCCCTTCCAGGGATTTCTAGTCGCGGTCTCCATGCCCCAAACTAAGATCATAACTAGAAAATATCCCCTTATAAGTCCTTCAGGCTATTCCATTCCCCTTATACTTTCATATGATTGTGAACTATGACCAGACGCCAAAACAATAGGCGCTAAGAAAACCTCGCATGAACTCCCTCGGAATGGCAATTCTCCGAAGCTCACAATCCACTGCCACGTGTCCTTGGGGATTCCGACGGTCCTGATTCACTTCGAGACTTCAGCATTCGGAAGTTTCAAACATTCCTATACTCTTTTCCTTCGAATTATGTTGAACCCGGAGTTATAGATCGAGTGAAATATACCAGATTTAAAAAGTATGCAGAACAGAAATAAAATGCTAGAAATGGCAGAATAACAACAATATAACCAACATATTCTCCACAATAACACATAAATGATATAAGAACAACAACAGAAATAATACTTTGATTCAGAAAGAAATGTTCACGTGCCTCTTTGAGGGGGCAACCTCTAGTCGAGTAGCCCTCTATTACAATAATCTCTAAGATAGGGTTCTCATACCCTCGACTCCTATTTATACTAAATATGTCTATCAAAAGAAGCATCTAGAGGAAGATCCTTCTAGAAGCAAAAGCTTCTATTAGGTCTTATTACATCAGCCTTATTCTATTTTATTGAAAGGCCTTATTAATATTGACGTTTATTGCATTCGAATATATTGCTCTACCTATGTGCGGGTTAGGACCCTAACATCGAGTGCCACACTTCCCTTTGCAATCAATGATTTTGATCCACTTCGGGAATCTCAACTCTCAACTTCTCCACACTCAATTTCTCCCAGAGCATTTCACCCATATTCCATGATCTATTGACATGTGTCCTCCCATAGATCGATGATCCATAGCTACTTTGGCTATTCGGGCTTCGGGAGTTTCAAACTTCTATGCACTCATTCCTTTTGGAGTGCTTTCACCGGTATACAATGGATTTCCACCACGCGTCCCTCTGGATATGAAAGTGCAGGTTCACTTAGGGAATTCGGCATTGGGGTGATCAGAACGCTCCAACAATCTGTCCTCCTGGAGTACATTCTTCTGGAATCATAGAACATGCGCCACGCGTCCTTCCCGATTAATGGTCAGGATTTACTTTTAGATTTCAGCATTCAGGAGTTTCTACCTTTCCACACTCACTTTCTCCTGAAATACTTTCACCCAAGGTCGCTCTGAACATCAATTTGCAGAAGGGGATCAGGTGTTTCTGCGACTACAACCTTATAAAGGATTCAAAAGGATTCATGCGTGTAGTTGTATTGTAGGAAGTGTTGTACCACCATGCAGCTAGGGGTAACCATTGAGCCCACTGATTTTTCTTTTCAGAGGCAAAACACCTTAGATATGTTTCCAAACACTTGTTGACAACTTCCGTTTGACCATCAGTCTAAGGATAATAAGCTGTGCTGAGATGCAATTGGATGCCCTGTAGCTTGAACAGTTCTTGCCAAAAATTTCTTGTGAAAGTTGGGTCACGATCAGAAACAATAGAGTGTGACATGCCATAAAGCTTGAAGACCTGGTCCATGAAAATTTGAGCCACCGTGGATGCAGTAAATGGGTGTTGAAGAGAACATAAATGAGCATACATGGAAAGGCGATCAAAAACCACCATTATGACTGATTTATTTCCCGATTTGGGTAAGCCGGTAATAAAGTCCATAGAGATATCCTTCCAAATAGCAGGTGGAATTGGAAGCGGTTGTAGTGTGCCCAGAGATTTGACTATTTCTCCCTTGTTGCATTGACACACATCACGTTCAACAACAAAATTATGGATGTCCTGTTTCGTACCATCCCAGAAAAAAGAACGTTTGACCCTGTCATAGGTTTTGATGAACCCAGAGTACCCCGCTATGGGTGTAGCATGAAGCTCAAAAAGTACCGTAGATTTAATCTTTGATTGTTTACTTAAATACAAACGGCCTTTGTATCGAAGCTCATCCTAGATCTAAGAGTACCCTGGGGGAGTTGGAGCATTGGACTACAATTTTTGGATTAGATGCAAACTTTTGGGATCTTGTAGCGATTCCTGGAAAACGTCTTGGAAAAAATCTGGTACAATGAAGGAAAGAGAAAAAAGGGATCCTTCTTCTTCATATTTTCGGGAAAGTGCATTTTCCACCACATTGTCTTTTCCTTTCTTGTAAATGATCTCATAATCATATCCAAAGAGCTTAGTCACCCATTTTTGTTTCTCCGGGGAGGAAATGCGTTGTTCCATAAAATACTTGAGGCTTTGATGGTCTGTCTTAAGTTGGAGACGTTGCCCCAAGAGATAAGGCTGCCATAGATCAACGACATGCAGAATAGCCAACATTTATTTTTCACAGATGGGTTTTCTCAAGTTCCTTTCAGATAGTTGCTTGCTGGTAAAGGCCAAAGGTCGACCCTCTTGCATAAGGACAACACCAATTCCTTTCCCTGAGGCATCACAAAGGTCTTTGTGAAATCAGGAAGGGCCAGAACCAGAGTGGTGCACATGGCCATCTTCAAGGTTTGAAAAGCTTGAGCAACAGCTGGAGTCCAAGTGAAAGAGTTCTTTTTGAAGAGAGCAGTGAGAGGTGCTGCACTCTTTCCATAATTGTTAACAAACTTGCGATAATAGCCTATTAAGCCTATAAATCCTCGCAAGCTTTTGAGAGTCTTTGGGTGCTGCAAGTCTTGCATAGCCTCAATCTTTTTCGGATCCACCCTGACGCCATCCTTGCCAACCAGATGACCCAAGTATTCTATTTCTGAGGCACCAAAAGCACATTTAGACTGTTTCAGGAAAAGTTGGTGCTGAGAGAGTAGATGGAGAACTCGATCCACATGAGTAATATGGTCTGTCTAGGTTTTTCTATAGATGAGGATATCATCAAATAAAACTAAGACAAAATGATGGAGAAAGGGATGGAATACATGATTCATGAGGCTTTGGAGGGTGGAGGGGGCATTACACAAGGCAAAGGGCATGACCAAAAACTCATAGTGGCCCTCATGAGTGCAAAAGGCAGTCTTGGGAATATCTGCCTCTTTCATATATATCTGGTGATAGCTCGAGCAAAGATCAAGTTTAGTAAAGAATTGGGCACCACTCAATTCATCCAGGAGGTCATCAATGACAGGAATGGGAAATTTGTCATTAATGGTCAGTTTGTTGAGGGAATGGACCGTGATGACAGGAGAAGAGTAGGGGCTCATACTAGGGTGGATAATGCCTACATTAAGGAGTTCCTGGACCATTTTCTCAATTTCATTTTTTTATGAAAAGGGGTGGCGATACAGATGGATATTGAGAGGAAGGCTTCCAACTAGAATGGGAATGTAATGATCATGAACACCACAAGAAGGAGGGAGTCCTTGGGTAGTGGAAAATACCATTTGATGTTTAGAAAGGAGGGCTTGGAGGTCTTGCAGCACCGAGGGTGTCTCTGTTGCTTATATGGCATGGAGTTGGGCAATGACACTAGAATGACCTTTTTTTAGTAGCTTTTCCATGTGATGGGAACTAATTATCTCAGGTGAACTAGCGGTGATGCCTTGGAATTTATATTGGTAACCTTCCTGGTCGAATTGCATGGTTAATTCCTTAAAATCCATGAGAATGGGACCCAAAGTCCTTAGCCAGTCTGCACCCTCCTTAGCCAGTCTGCACCCAACACAATGTCACAACCGCCCATGTCGATAGCAAACATATGGGAATATAGGTGGTAGTCACCGATTTGGAGACACACATTTTCACAACGCCCTCCACAATTCATGGAGCCACCATTGGCAATCATGATTTGGAAATTGTTGACGGCATGGATGTAGCAATGAGTTTCTTGGGCAATGTGGCGATGAATAAAACTATGGGTGCTTCCACTATCAACCAGAATGATGACCTTCCGATTCTTGATGTAACCGATTAACTTGAGGGTTCGGGGAGCGGAGAATCTTGTGAGAGAATTGAGGGAAATGACTGGGTCTACTTCGGGAGGGTCTGAGGGAGGGGTTATGTTAGCGATTTCATGTGACTTAAACACAAGGGGAGTTTCAACATCCTCTTCTGAAATATCCTCAGAGATGGCCATAAAAATATTTTGTTCCTTACAATTGTGGCCCGGGAAATATTTGTCATCACATTTATAAAAAAGGCCTTTGAGTTGGCATTCATCCATTTGAGCCCTGGTCAATTTTTGGATCTTTAGTGGGGTGGAGGGAGTAGTGGGATTTACGAGTTTAGGGCGAGGGATAAAGGAGGGTTTTCGGTTTTGAGAAGATAAAACCTATTGTGCTTCTTTATCTCTTTTAGTATCCTCCACCCAACTCAAAGGTTGAGCCATGAGGACACGGGCCCGAATCTCATCCTTGAGGCCACTGATAAAACACTCTCGAAAAGAAGCATTAGTCATGCCCTCTGTTCGAAAAGCTAGGTTTTCAAAGGCAACTATAAAGTCTTCCACTATTCATGATTGTTTCAACTTTGTTAAACAACCCAAATGGTTGGCATCAATGTTAAAGCATTCATAAAGCTCAGTCACAAATTGTGTCCAAGCAATATACCCTTGACAGGAAGTTTTTCTCCCTTGCCACCATTGCCAACGTTCTTGATCTAGATGGAGAACACCATACTGGAGTTTGGCCAAGTCATCTGTAATGCTGTATAAAGAGAAATAATGTTCCATTTGGGTTACCCAACCAGTGGGGTCTGAGCCATCGAATTTTGTCACATCCACCCGTGGAAGGCGTAGGTCACGTTGAAAGTGATGGTGCTGAAAGTTATGGGAATGGGAGGAATGTTCACCTTCAGTCTTTGGAGGTGCGTCAGGGAAAGTGTGATCTGTAGGGATCTTCAGTTTGGTGCAGAGTGATGAAAAGACAGATTCAAGCTGGGTGGTCAGTTCTTGTTTGACTTCCTCCATTGAGGATTGTATGGTTGTATTTATGGTTGCATGGATGGTTGTATCGATGGAGGAAACATTGGCACTGAGTTGTTTCACTTCTTTTTGGGTCTCGAGGAGACTAGATTGCAAGGTGTTGAAGGGAGCTTACAAGTCTTGGCTACGGTTATGGGCCATGAAGATGGGGGTACTGAAACGGGGTGGGCGGGGTCATAAATTTTGCTGAAAAATGATATGGATGAATGTGATAAGGGCGAAGAGATGAATCCAATGGAATAGGTCTCAAATAATGGTGAAAAAATTTTCAGACTCTTTTTTTTACACCTACAGAGTTAGACTCCAGTTTGAAGAATACTGCAGAGAGGAAATGCCCAAATGCTTAACCAGAAAGAAATGTGTATTTACTTGATAACCCGAACACAGTTGCACGACAATAGATCTTGTTTGTTTTAATTGTTTATGTTTCTGTCCCCAAGGGTTAGGTATTCAAGGGTTCTACAGACAAGGGTTTTCCCTGTGCTATAGCTCTCTTATATACGTGTGGGGTCCAACAGTAGTACTCAGCCCAATATCTCAGGGAACTAACTAAGGAGGATAGAATGTACCCTTAGCTGTACTACCCGACTACCCAGGTACTAGAGAGTATCTTCCCGAGTGCTGTTCTTGGTGACACTATAGTAGTCAGATGACCGATCGGTTTATCTAAAGAGGGCTTTCAGGTAATCTAGGCCAATCCATACACAGGTGTTGTTTGATGCACTACCACTCGAAGGGGTACCAACAGGGGTTACAAGGGTGGACAACAGATGTGCGCTTAAGTACCACTTGTATTTCCTGCGTGTATGAATCCCTCAACCGCGGGTTTATGCGTGTAACGACAGATTTCCATGGCTTAAAGACGCCATAATACGTCTCTACCCTGAAAAAAATTTAACCCACACTTTTTGCCAAGGAAAGTGCTCTGATACCACTTGCAATATACCAGATACAAAATATATGCAAAACAGAAATAAAATGCTAGAAATGGCAGAATAACAACAATATAACCAGAACATTCACCACAATAGCACTGAAATGATACGAGAATAATAACATAAATAACACTTTGAATCTGAAAGCAATGTTCATGGGCCTCTTCGAGGGGGCAA
>CBVK0100634868.1:0-22440 GCA_900067695.1 Picea abies | reverse complement strand
GATGGGTTTGTGATAATGCACGATTACAAGTTACAAAATAGTGTAGACTTAGGTTTTCCATCACTTCTGGATTTGTGGATGAGGTAGATCTAGATGTGGTTCCATTGGATATATGTGGTATTGTGTTGGGTAGTCCATATCTGTATGATAGGAAGGCTATGTTTTATAGGGAAGATAACAAGTATCATCTCACTAAGGATGGTATTGAATATATCGTTCATGCACATCGCATGAAAACTAATCTTTCTTTAGTTTATGCAAATCAAATGAAGAGGTTAATAAATGCAAGTAAGAACTTTGTGCTTATGATAGTCAAAGCAAAAGATGTTGAGCAAACTGAATCCTTTAAAGGTTGTGATCCTAAACTTAAAAAGGACTTGATAAAGGTGGCATCTGATTATGATATTATGTTTCAAGAACCTGAAGGTTTACCTCCTAAAAGGGAAATTCAACATGAAATACATTTGCAGCAGGACACACCTCTTCCTAATGTTGGTATGTACACGTCTTCTATTATTGAGAATGCAGAGATAAAGAAACAGGTTCAGGAATTGATTGAAAGAGGGGCCATTTGACCAAGTTCCTCTCCATGTGGTTCACCAATTATTTTGGTACCAAAGAAACATGGCACATGGTGTATGTGTGTTGATTATAGGGCATTGAACATAATCACAATAAAGAATAGGTATCCTCTTCCTCGAATTGATGATCTTTTAGATCAATTAAAGAATGCAATATTTTTCACTAAGTTAGACTTAAGAAGTGGCTATCATCAAATCCGTATTCATGACAATGATATTTGGAAAACAACTTTTAAAACCAAACAAGGATTGTATGAATGGGGGGTAATGCCATTCGGGCTTTGTAATGCACCCACGACATTTATGAAGGTGATGAATGATGTGTTTAGATCCTTCATTGATGATTTTGTCATAGTTTACTTAGATTCTATTCTGATTTTCAATTGAACTTGGGAAGAGAATGTCAAGCATGTTAAACAGGTATTGGATGTACTTGTAAAGGAAAAATTGTATTTAAAGATGTCTAAATATGAATTTGGAAAGACATCTTTAGTATATCTAGATTACATTGTAGGGGGAGGTGAATTGAAGATTGATCCCTCTAAAGTCGAGGTCATTGTAAATTGGCCTAAGCCAAATAATGTAACAGATGTAAGAAGCTTTTTGGAAGCAGCCCAATATTGGAGGAAGTTCATTGCAAACTTCTCCTTCATAGCTTCTCCCTTACATGCTTTGACAGGTATGAACAAAGTCTTTCAGTGGAAAGGGAAGGCACAGAAAGCCTTCGACAAACTAAAAGAAAAGATCAGTATAGCTTCAGTACTTGCACTATCGGATCTACAACAACCATTTGAGATAGAAACTGAATCTAGTGGTTATGCAATGGGGCAGTCTTAATGCAACATAAAAAACCAATATGCTATCATTCTGAAACTTTCTCTAAAATAGTAGTCAACTATCCAACCTATGACAACGAGTTGTATGCATTAGTACAAAGTGTTAAAAAGTGGAAACATTACCTAATGGGTAAAGAAACAAACTAAGCTACAATATTTACAATCACAAACTAAGCTATAACAATCAAGGCATTTTAGATGGATGGGTTTTTTACAACAATTTCATTTGGTTATTAATTATAAGAAAGGAATTCAGAAAAAAGTTGCAGATATGTTATCTAGACCACCAACAAATGCTTCTATTGTTATTCAACAAAGTCCTTTAGTTCATGCAAGCTATGTTGAACAATATACTAAGGATAAAGATTTCAAAGAAGTTTATGAATCACTAAGGCATGGTTATCAGAATGACGAATTGAATTATCATATCAATGACAAGTTGTTGTATCATATTGGTAAAATCTATATTCCAAAAAGTGAAAGAGTGCATGTGATAAGAGAAGCTCACATTTCTCTCATTTCAGGGCATTTTGGAGTAGGTAAAACCGTAGCATAGTTACAAAAATTCTATTATTGGCCTCGAATGAATGAAATAGTGTCCAAATATGTAAAAGGTTGTGTCATGTGTGCAACAAGCAAACCAAGTAATAGAAAGTTAGGCTTGTACACTCCACTTCCAGTTCCTTCTCGTCCATGGGAAAGTGTTTCAATGGATTTCGTAGGAGGTTTACCAATGTCTATAAAAGGACATGACTATCTGTATGTTGTTGTGGATTGATTTAGTAAAATGTATATACTCATGCCTTGTAAAAAGCAGATCACAGCTGAGATGACTGCTAATTTGTTCTTCCAAAATGTATGGGTCCATTTTGGACTTCCTACTTCTATTATTTATGATCGAGATTACCATTTTCTTGGGAAATTTTGGTCATCGTTATGGGAACTTATGGACACAAAGTTGAAGAAAAGCACAACATTTCATGCACAAACAGATGGTCAAACTAAAGTGGTCAACAAGACTGTGGTACATCTTCTTCGAGGGTATTGTGCTAAGCACCCCAAGCTTTGGGATGAACAATTTCATTATGTACAACATGGCTACAACAGACCTAAACACTCTTCTACTCAAAAGTATCCTTTCAAGGAATGTTTTGGGTACTTGCCAAACTCTCCTTTAGACTTCATTTTTGGGAAAGATACAGTGGAATGTGAATAGGTTGATGCAGATAAAGCTCGAAGGTTTATTCAATAGATTCAGGTAATTCATCAAGCAATATAGGAACAATTGGAATCAAGTCAGGACAAATACAAAAAAAGGCATGACAAGCATCGCATAGATCATCATTTTCAGATTGGTGATCAAGTATGGCTTCATATCAACAAAGATCAACTTCAAGGTGAAGGTAGAAAGTTGAAACCTATCAGGTATGGACCCTTTACAATTTTGGACAAAGTTGGTAATAATGCTTTCTGGTTAGAATTGCCTCCGTATATGCAAATGTATTCAGTTGTTAATGTGGAAAACTTGAAATTGTATGAGCTGCCTATGATTACAGATCAAGATGTACAGGTTCAAGTACCTTCTGTGGATGAGTTTGCTCCCGAGTATCTTAATGAACTTCAGGAAGATGTAATACTGGACAAGAAGGTCAGATCATCACGAAGAGGATACATGGAGTTTCTTCATATGGGGTTAAAAGGAATGCATCCAAGAAAAGCAAGGTGGATAGAGACCGAAAGAGTGAGGGAATTATACCCTCACTTATTTCCTGAATGATTTCATACTTTTTGTGGCCAAAAAGATTTCCAGTGGGAAGGTTTGATCTAGGTGGATCATCTCAAAATTCGATAGAGTTAAAGTATTCAAAATTAAAAGAAAATCTTACAAAGTGGAAGAGATCATCAACAGCTTTCCGGTGACGTTCATTACGGGAAAAACAGCCTCCAGATGACGAAGATATCAACAATTGAAGTTTCGTCAAAGATGGTTAAAATGGTGAGAAATGGTTAAAAGAAACGTAATTTGGGGCTATGGGAATTGAACCCAAGACCTTAGAATAAGGCCACCATGACCCCATGGTTTGAAAAAAAAAGGGGGGGTGGTCAAGGGCTTAGCCCTCAACCTTTCCAGCAACAAGGCCCCCCCTTGGTATTTAAATGCTATTAAAACTATGCCATATATCCAAAGTCCACAACCATATAATGCGCCAACCATATGTAAAACCCAAAACATATATTAAAACATACCATATGTAATATGATGCACCAACCATAATGTTAAAACATACTATATGTAATAAAATGCGCCAACCATATGTTAAAACGTACGGTATGTAATAAACGCACCAAACATATGTTAAACTATATGATATATCAAAAGCATATGTGTGGGAGGAGAATCCCATAGGTTCGACCCTTGGACTTCCGTCCCCCTAACCACCATAGCTACCAACACGCCACCGCCAAAGTGTCAAGATTTGGGGGATTTTGGAGGGTGCGTGGCCCATAACTCGTGCCTCTTTATACCATTGTTTTCATATTTAAATGAGCCATGGGCACGGATCTCGAGGAGGAGTTTTGATGTAGGCAGAGACTGGCACATAGACCAAAGTGGTTTTGCATAGTGACCGAGGTGGTTTTGCATGCATATAGAGGTGATTCTTGACTGGCATGCATCCCGAGGCTGTACGGACTGTATAGTTCAGAGGCAGATTTTGCGAATTGTGCCAAGAAGGGCATTCTGAGTCCAATTCAGAAATATATCGAGTTTATACTCAAAAGTCTCAATTTTTTGCAAGGATTCCAGATCTAGCTTCATTTTTTACATTCAGGCATCCAGACAGAAAAGTGCTCACAGAACCTTTCAGATACACAAAAAGGTATTCATGTTCATACTTAAAAGTCTTAGAATTTCATCTTGTAGTTGTTGTTGAAGTCTATTACTATATATGACAGAAAGAATTCAGAACTCACTTTGTAAGTGTTTGAATACTTAATCTATCAACCTTCCCATTTGGAATGTCGCCTAGAGACGTCGCCAGGGGGTCTGGTGAACTTCGTTACCAATTCTTGTTCATGGATGGTTTGCTTACATGTTGATGTGCTCATGTGCTTGATGAAAGTTATTTAATTTTGCATTATGAAGGTGATTAATAGTTAAAAATTCACTTACAAACAATGGTTAAATGATGCAGGAGCATCTCATGCGAGCCAGCGCAGAGATAAAGGACAGCTAAAAAAGCGCCCAACGCAAATTTTGAAAATGTATTGAAACATTAATGAAGTCATCAAGTGGAGGCACACTTGTAAAATTTAAAAGGACCTTGAGCGATCCGCTCTCATTCTTAGTAGGTAAAAGGCATTTACGATAGTTAATGCAAGTAGATAAAAATTAATGTGTAGATTAGACAGTTTAGAATGAGAGAGGGAAACGGGATATAGACACCCTCATTGTGTATTGTAAAATAGATTATGCCAATTGAGAGCATAGTAGTGAAGAACATTACCAAGAGAGAAGAGAATACAGAGATGGAACAAAGAAACTATGCTTGAAAAACACCCATGTACAGAGATTTGAGTTAATAGAAGAAATCTTAATTCAGATTCATGGCATTGTATTTGTTTCTTGTATGGGTATGCTAAATGTTGAATTGTCCGCAAGGAGTGCGTTGAAAAAGGGTTTATATGTTTGTCTCTGAAAGCTGAGATAAGATAGATTTTGTTCTCATTCCCATAGAAGTGTAGCTAGGCACAGGAGCCATGCAAGGAGTGCACAGGCCGAGTAAAGTCTCAAAGTTGAGAACCTGAGCGAAGTATTGAGAGACTGTTGTTGCAGGGCATGCATAGAGTCGAAGGAAGTTCAACACTTGGAAGTGTTTGAAGGTCTGCTGCAAGGAGTGCGTGCAAGAGTTTTTTTCAAGACTCAGAGTTAGAGAAAGCTCAGAAGGGATAGAGTCTCCACAGCCGGTGAAAAAACAACAAGAAGTTTGTGCATTGGAACAGTGAGAAGGCATCACAAGTTTGGGTTGCAGGTGGTTAAGTACCATGGAAAAACACTTTGTTAAAAAGTTGCAGATGTCCTTGAGAAGGAAAGAATGGATGGTCAGAATTCTCTATGGAGAATTCGTGAAGTCCCGTGAGCTGTCAGATCTCACGGAGGAGTAGAGGAGTTATGGTGAGTGCTTTTGAGAGGTTTAAGCTCAGGAGAGGTAGAACCGTAGATTCAAGCCAACAAGGGTCGTTGGATTTACAAGTGGGTTTCTATTTTGGGGTTTCATAGATTGAAGTCCCATAATCTCTGCAACAGGACTCACGAAACCACAAAACGTGAAGTCCCGAAGGGATGAGAGGATTGTGTGGGTGATGCAGGAGCATCCACACCTCATCAAGAGAGCCAGCGCGTGGAGAACAGGAAGATAGCTGAACAATGCCAGCACATATGTTTTTGAAATACTTTGGAAAGTTGTTGCGTCGCCATTTTAAATGAAGGCATTCATAACAGAGCGCACTTGTATTGTATTGTAGATAGGAAGGCATTTAATAGTTTTAATGCTGTTAGATAGGAATTTATTGTAGATTTGATAGTTGTAGAATTCGAGAGGGAAAACGGAATATAGGCACCCTCCTTTGTATTATTGTAGATTATTCTGAGCATTAGCAACATTATCATTCATTCAGGAGAAAGAAGAAGAGCCAGCAGAGAACTGGTGAAGAATCTCCATGTACAGATATTGAATTAATAGGAAAGCTTTGATTCAATTCCATGGATGTGATTATTCTCTGTGTTTTGTTGATATTATGCTGTTGCATATTTGCTTCTTGTTATGATTTTTTTTTATATGCTGTGTATGTGATTTCATGGTAGATTCAAAATCTGTGAGAGAGACGAGAATGAGTTTCAATTGTTTCTCTGTTTAAGCCAAGAGATTCCTGCATAGAGTGCAGTCGAATTCATCTGCATAGAGTGCGTTGATGAGGCTCAATAGTTAATCTCTCATTCTCGTTCACCTAGGAGTTCATTGGGTTATTTTGAGCCGTTCAAGAGAGGTGCAGGTCGAAATTGAAATCTCAGTAGTTAGTCTGAGAAAAAGGGTGCAGGGATTTCTGTTGCAGAAGCACATAGGATCCAAAAGGGTTCAACACTTAGCAAGTTGTTGATAGTCGAACCCAGAAAGTGCGCGCGAAGGTCTCTGAAGGAGTTAGAGTTGATAAAGCTCAGGAGGGAGAGTTCCGTTGAGAACACAGTGGAACAAGTTCTGGAGGGATTCGAACTGAGAGAAGTCGTGGGCGGAAGAAATTCAAGAGGAAGATAATCGATGACTTGAAATCGTTGTGGAGAATAGAGAAATCCCGTTGATCGTTGGATCGTGGGGAAGTTGCAGGGAAGTTAACCCGTAAGCTCAGGAAGGATCAAAGTGCTATTGCATATCGACATTTGGCGATCGACGAGGTGAGGCGCAGACTCGTTGGAATCGCGAGTCGCAATTTCCCAAGTTATTCGGAGCCATTGATCTCCACCAAATAGGTGACAAGAGATCCCAGCGTCTCGGGGTTCGGCGCTAGGGGTTTTCAACCACCAGAAAACTTGGCATCATGGATCCGCGATCCGTGAAATCCTAAAGGTGACATGGCAGCGTGGGTCCCCAGGAACGAGTGGAGTCCAGGTGGCGTTGAGTCGGGGGATCGACACCTCGGGGCTCGGGGTTTGGAAAGTCAGGCTGTTGACATCGCGAGTGGAGATATCCTGACCTGTTGACCGTTGACCATTGGCATTCGGGGTTCATATTTTCAAAGTGCACGAGGAGTGCACAAAGGGTTTGCGAAAGCGCGAACACCGATTTCCCGATTTGCGAAGGGGAGATCACCGAGGAGTTAGCTGTGGGTAAATAACTCCCAAGGGAGTTGAAAGAGTCCTTGACTCTGCGGGCCAAGGTATAGGAGGTCCTGGTGAGAGCAGCTGCTGCCGAGAGCGGTTGCGTCAGTGGGCCATATAATCAGCAGGGTGGAAAGGTGGTGCACTATCGACACGGAAGTCAAATTCTGTTGACCATTTCGGGGTTTCATGGGGTGAAGTCCAGAAATCCTTGCATCAGGATTCACGAAATCACGAAGTCTGAAGTCCCGATGAAGCGAAGGACTGTTGGAAGGTAAACCTTGCAAGTGCATCGGAGTTTCAGTAATTCAGGTTTCGAAAGTCGAGGGGACAAGTTGCTTGACATCGCAACCCCCGAAATCACGATAAGGAGAAATCCGAAAAAGAGAGAGAAAGGGTCAAGTGTTGATTTTTTTCGGGTTTCGAAGATTAAGAGACAAGATGCTTGACCACAGGATTCGTGGAATCATGAAGTCTGATCTCCCGAAGCGTGAAGGGAGATTCCACGAGGTTTTGTTGTGGGTGCAGATTTCCTGAAAGGGAAATGGGAGAGCCATTTCCAGGAGCTCTTCGGGCCAGTGGAAGAGAAAAGATCTTGCGTACGTGGACCTTCTTACCTACGAGCTGAGGAGGGATGCATCATCATTTTGGTATCAGAGCACAGAAAGGTTTCTTTTCTTTCTGTAGCAGGGAAAAGGAGAATTCACCATGCCACCGAGGAGAAGGGACAGGAAAACACCCGATCCACCAGAGGACAGGGAAATGTTGAGAAGAAGGGGTAGGAAGATGCCTGATCCAACCATGGAGAGAGAGATGCATGACCTATGCGCCAGACTTGAAGACATGGAGATAGAATAGAGGCGTACAGTCGGTGTTGGGGATCTTAGTGATTACAAAATTGAAATTGAGGCTGAACATGAAGGGGAAGAAGTTGCAGCTGAAGATGTAGCAAATGAATGCTTGATTAGGGCTATTGCAAGAATGGGTGCAAGAGAGAAAATGGACATTCCAGTTTATGAGAGAAATCTGGATGCAGAGTTGCTTCTAGACTGGATTAGAGCTCTAGACACATATTTTGACTATGAATATGTCGAAGAGGACAAAAAAGTCAAACATGTTGTCACGAGATTAAAGGGACATGCAACATTGTGGTGGGATGAGCTACAAGCTGATAGACGCTGCAAAAGCAAGCAGAAGATCAAGAGATGGGATAGAATGATCGCAAAGATGAAGGCGAAATTCATGCCCAGGGATTACCAGATTACTCTGTTTGGAAGGATGCAAAACTTGAGACAGAAGCTGATGACAGTGAAAGAATATACTGAAGAATTCTACAGGCTAAACATCAGGGTAGGTCATCGAGAAAGCGATGATGAAAAAAATTTCAGGTACATGAATGGCCTGAGATACGACATTCAGGATGAGATGAGCATGATAACCATCCGAACAGTGGAAGATTCTTATCAGATGGCTCTAAAAGCTAAAGAGAAGCTGAGCCGAAAACAAGGTCAAAGAAGTCGAGGTAGAAGTCAAACCAAAGGCAAATCAATTTCCCAGGATAAAAATCAGAAACCCAAGGAGGATTGGAAGAAATCTCAAACTCGAATTGAGAGAGGTGGAAGCTCACAGCGAGGGCAATATGATGAACAGAGAGGGAAACATACTGAACAAAGAGGAGATTATGATGATAATAATATTTTTCCTCTTACCAGAGGTAGAAGAAGAGGAAGAGGTGGAGTAATAACATGCTTCACATATGGAAATAATGGGCACAAGTCTTATGAGTGTCCAGAAAAAAAGAAATAAGGAGGTGAGGCTCACATCACCGAAGCACAGAGGCAGAATATTGAGGCAAAATATGTTGAAGGCAGAAGATCGTTGATGATGTGAAAAGATCTTTTGACACCAGAGAAGGAGGTGGAGAGTTCAGTCCAAAGAAACAGACTTTTCCAGACTGCTTGCAAGACCAAGGATAGGGTATGCAAGGTCATTGTGGACATTGGTAGCACATATAATCTCGTTTCTATAGAGATGGTAGAAAAGCTAGAGCTGGAGATGATTGATCATCCAAGCCCATACAGAGTTTCAAGGATACAAAAAGGACATCAGGTAACTGTCACTAAACAGTTTTTAGTTGAATTCAAGATAGGAGGATATAACGATAAGATACTTTGTGATGTTATTCCTATGGATGTTTGTCATCTATTGTTGGGTAGACCATGGCAATATGACAGAAATGTGATTCATGATGGGAGAATGAACACATACACCCTAGAGAAGAATGGGAGAACTCAGATGTTGCTTCCAATCAAGGATAAGGAGGTGAAACCTAAAGTAAGTAACACTGTACTTCTCATGAGTGGGAAGGAACTTCTTACAGAGGTCAAGAAGAAGGAAGAACCACAATTCATTGTGGTCAGGAAACCGAAGATTGTTTTGACTAGCACAAGAGTGGATGATTTACTAGAAGAGGTTCAGGAACTACTGGAAGAGTTCGCTGACATAGTAGTGGATGAACTACCTCATTCATTTCCACTGATCAGAAGCATGAGTCATCATATTGATCTCATACTAGGAGCCAGTTTTCCAAACAAATCCATGTATAGATTGATGCTGCAAGAGAATGAAGAGGTCAAAATACAAGTCCAAGATTTGTTAGACAAAGGATTGGTCAGAGAAAGCTTGAGTTTGTCTGTTGTTCCAACAGTACTCAGTCCGAAGAAAGACAGAGGCTAGAGGATGCATACTGAATCGAGGGCGATTAACAAGATAACCATCAGGTACAAATTTCCATTGCCAAGGATGGATGATCTGATGGATTGCTTGAGTGGAGAATTTTTTTTTTCAAAGATTGATTTGAAAAGTGGTTATCATCAAATCTGCATGAGAGAAGGTGATGAATGGAAGACATCCTTCAAGACCAATGAAGGGTTGTATGAATGGCTTGTTATGCCATTTGGCTTAACAACCACGCCGAGTACTTTCATGAGGTTGATGAACAAAGTCCTAAGGGATTTCATTGGAAAATTTGTCATTGTGTATCTAGATGACATACTGATTTTCAGTAAAACAGTGGCCGAGCACCTAAAACATTTGGCTACAGTCATGCATAAGTTACAGTAGGAGAAGCTGTTGATAAACATGAAGAAATCCTCATTCATGAAGACGGATCTCATTTATTTGGGTTTTGTTATTTCTGTAGATAAGTTGAGGATGGATCCAGATAAGGTGGAGGTAATCAAGAATTGGCCATCACCGAAGAGTATATTTGAGGTGAGAATTTTTCATGGATTGGCTAGTTTCTACCAAAAATTCATTAGGAATTTCAGTGGAATTAGTGCACCGATGATGGATACAGTGAAGAAAAGATACAAATCTTTTCACTGGACAAAAGAGGCTGAGAAGGTTTTAATCTGTTGAAGAGGAAGATCACGGAACAACCAATTTTGGTGTTGTTGGATTTCCAAAAGACATTTCAAGTGAAATGCAATGCAAGTGGATTTGCAATGGGGGCAGTCTTGAGACAGGAAGATAGGCTGATAGCATACTTTAGCAAGTAGTTGAATGAAGCGAAAGTGAAGTACTCCACTTATGATAAGGAATTTTATGCTATTATTCAGGCATTAAAGAAATGGAGACATTACTTGATCCCGAAGGAGTTTGTCTTATACAGTGACAATCATGCACTGCAATTTGTGACTCAACGGGAAAAGTTGAATCAAAGACATGTAACATGGGTTGAATATATGCAAAATTTCACTTTTGTGATTAAACATATTTCTGGTACTGCTAACAAAGTTCCTGATGCTTTGAGCAGGAAGTGTTTTCTATTGCAGGGGTTCAAAGTCAAAACATTGGGTTTTGATGATATCAGGGACATGTACAGAGATGATCCAGATTTTAAGGAGGCGTATGAACCAGCTGAGAATCCAATTCTCAGAGATAAAATCCAATGGACATAATAGATGATCCAGGAAGGATTAATGTTTAAAGGTAATCAACTTTGTATTCCAAAATGCTCCATGAGAGAGAATTTTCTGAAGGAGAAACATAGTGGAGGATTGGTCGGGCACTTTGGTCATGACAAGATGTTCGCAAAGTTGAATGAGTCATATTTTTGGCCGGGAATGCGAGCAGATGTCAAGAGATTCGTGGACAGATGTAGAATTTGCCAGCATTTGAAGGGAAAGAAATAGAATGCAGGGTTTTATCAACCGTTACCCATACCTGAGAAGCCGTGGGATGCCGTCAGCATGGATTTCATATTGGGGTTTCCAAGAAAAAAAAAGGGTTTGACTCAATATTTGTGGTGGTGGATAGATTTTCCAAGATGGAACACTTCATTCCATGTCAGAAAACCAGTGATGCAACTCACATTGTGAATCTGTTTTTCAAAGAAGTCATTTGACTTCACGTCTTGCCAAGGAGAATAGTTTCGGATGGAGACACTAAGTTCATAGGACACTTTTGGAGGACCTTATGGAAGAAGTTAGGAACTAACTTGTCGTTTAGTTCAACTTATCATCCTCAAACGGATGGATGGACGGAAGTGGTGAACAAAAGTCAAGGAGACTTGTTGAGAAGCCTGGTGACAAAACACCACAGCCAGTCGGACAACATATTACCATAGACGGAGTTTGCTTATAACAACTCAGTTAACAGAAGCACAGGGCAGACTCCATTTCAGATTGTCTATGACATGCAGCTGAGAGGAGTTTCTAAGTTAAGAGTTTCAGAACAAATTGCAATTAGGAGCGCTAGTTCAAAAGATTTCGCAGAAGCGATGAAGGAACTTCACAGCCAGGTGAAGGAGCGATTGCAGAATTTGAGCCAGGAATATAAGCGCAGAGCAAATCAACACAGGAGACAACTTCAATTTGAGGTTGGTGATTTGATTTTAGCACATTTTAGAAAGGAAAGATTCCTAAGAGGAACTTATAATAAACTGAAAATGAAGAAAATCGGACCATGTAAGGTGTTAAAGAAATTTGGGGCGAATGCTTACAAGATTGAATTACCCGATGGGATCGAAATTTCTCCGATATTCAATATCTCCTATTTGTACCCATATAAATTTGAGGAAGTAGGAACGCAAAATGAATATCCAGAGGTCCAGTGGACAAAGCAGATGCTAGTTGTAGAGAAGCCGCAGATGGAGCACATACTGGACAAAAGAGTGAGCAAGAATACTAGGCGAAAGAAATACTTTGAATACTTGGTCAAGTGGAAGGGCCATCCAGTTGAAGATGCCAGCTAGGAGAACGAAGCAGAGATCCAGAGGCATGGACACACCGTACGCGAGCTCATGGATAGGAGCCCATGAAAATTTTCAAGCAAGGGAGTATGATGCAGGAGCATCTCAAGCGAGCCAGTGCAGAGATAAAGGACAGCTGGAAAAGCACCCAGCGCAAATTTTGAAAATTTCTTGAAACATTAATGAAGTCATCAAGTGGAGGCACACTTGTAAAATGTAAAAGGACCTTTAGCGATCCTCTCTCGTCCTTAGTAGGTAAAAGGAATTTACGATAGTTAATGCAATTAGATAGAAATCAATGTGTAGATTAGATAGTTTAGAATGAGAGAGGGAAACATGATATAGACACCCTCATTGTGTATTGTAAAATAGATTATGCCAATTGAGAGCATAGTAGTGAGGAACATTACCAAGAGAGAAGATCATACAGAGATGGAACAGAGAAACTGTGTTTGAAAAACACCCATGTATAGAGATTTGAGTTAATAGAAGAAGTCTTAATTCAGATTCATGGTGTTGTATTTGTTTCTTGTATGGGTATGCTAAATGTTGAATTGTCTACAAGGAGTGCGTTGACAAAGGGTTCAGAGGTTTGTCTCTGAAAGCTCAGATAAGATAGATTTTGTGCTCATTCCAACAGAAGTGTAGCTAGGCACAGGAGCCGTGCAAGGAGTGCGCAAGTCGAGTAAAATCTTAGAGTTGCGAACCTGAGCGAAGTATTGAGAAATTGTTGCTGCAGGGTGTGTGCAGAGTCGAAGGAAGTTCGACACTTGGAAGTGTTTGAAGGTCTGCCATAAGGAGTGCGTGCAGGAGTATTTTTCAAGACTCAGAGTTGGAGAAAGCTCAGAAGGGATAGAGTCTCCACAACTGGTGAAGAAAGCACAAGAAGTTTGTGCATTGGAATAGTGAGAAGGCGTCGCAATTTTGGGTCGCAGGTGGTTAAGTACCCTCAAAAAACACTTTGGTAAAAAGTTACAGACGTCCTTGAGAAGGAAAGAATGGACAGTCAGAATTCTCTGTGGAGAATTTGCGAAGTCCCGTGAGCCGTCAAATATCACAGAGGAGCAAAGGAGTTACGACAAGTTCTTTCAATAGGTCTAAGCTCAGGAGAGGCAGAACCGTAGATTCAAGACAACAGGGGTCGTTGGATTTACAAGTGGGTTTCTATTTCGAGGTTTCGTAGATTGAAGTTCCGTAATATTTGCAACAAGACTCGCGAAATCATGAAACGTGAAGTCCCGAAGGGATGAGAGGATTGTGTGGGCCATAGAATCAGCAGGGTGGACAGGTGGCGCACTATCGACACGGAAGTCAAATTTCATTGACCATTTCGGGGTTTCGTGGGGTGAAGTCCTGAAATCCTTGCATCAGGATTCGTGAAATCGTGAAGTCTGAAGTCCCGACAGAGTAAAGGATCGTTGGAAGGTCAACATTGAGAGCACATTGGAGTTTCGGTAATTTGGGTTTTGGAAGTCGAGGGGACAAGTTGCTTGACATTGAAACCCCTGAAATCGTGATAAGGAGAAATCCGAAAGAGAGAGAGAAAGGGTCAAGTGTTGATTGTTTTCGGGTTTCGAAGATTAAGAGACAAGGCACTTGACCATAGTATTTGCGGAATCGTGAAGTCCGATCTCCCGAACTGCGAAGGGAGATTCCACAAGGTTTTGTTGTGGGTGCATATTTCCCAAAAGTGAAACAGGAGAGCCATTTCCGGGAGCTCTTCGGGCCAGTGGAAGAGAAAAGATCCTGTGTATGTGGACCTTCCGACCTGCGGATTGAGGAGGGTTGCATAATCATTAAACGATCTTGAATTTTATATCAAGTTAAATTTCAGATCAAGTTGGTATCAGAGCGATATTAACCATTTGCTTTGTGATTTGATGTTAACAAGATCCAAGCTTCAGCGTGGTGAAGAGGAAATTGAAGAGTTTGATCCAGAGATTAGATCAAGAAGAGGAAGGATGTCTTCACCAAAAGGAGAAGAAGCAGCTTCTTCTATCCCTTCTGAAGGGGAATTTATGAAAGATTTCATGAGAATGAAAACGATGGTAGAGGAGCTCTATCAAGATCGAAAGAAAGGTGAACAAGGTGGACCATCTCATATAGAAGATAAAAAAGAAGGAGGTGGAGAGAAACCCCCTAAAACCCCACCAACTTCTCCATCTCTTCTTGATGGTTCTATTCCTTCTCCATTTGAAAAGAAAAAAATAAAAGTTGATCTTAATATGCCTCATTTAAAGATTGATATTATGTTTGAATTACCTATGTATAATGGATAACTTAATGATGAAAAATTAGACAATTGGATCCGTTAAATTGAAGTTTATTGTAGGATTCAAAAGTTTACTAAAGATGCTGTTAAAATTCAATTGTCTTCTCTCTGACTTGGTGGGACTGCTCTCATTTGGTGGGAGAGTAGATCTAAAGAGGATCTTTCCACAAAAGGAAAAATCGTTTCCTCTTGGTATGAGTTCACTTCAGCACTTAAAAAGCAATTTTATCCATTAGGGTATATGCAGCAAGCTATGATGGATTAGAAGAATTTGAGGCAAGGTAAGGGACAAAGTGTGAAAGAATACACATAAGAATTTCATAAAAGAGCATTGGTACTTGGTATACCTCTCTACACTCAGGAAACTCTTCTCAAATATATAGGAGGATTGCATAGTTATTTACATCATATGATATTGATGTTTAATCTGACTAACCTTGATGAGGTGTGTGTTCAAGCAACTCACATAGAGACAAAGGGGAAGAATACCAAAGAAAACTTTTCGAAGAAACATTTCAAACCCGATGGAAATAAGTTTAAAGGTAAAGGGAAAAGTAAGCACAAAGTTACTTTGAAGAGGGAAGGAGATAAGCCTACATGTACTCATTTCCAGAAGAAAGGTCATGATGCTTCCAAATGTTGGAAACTTCATCCGGAGCTCAAGCAAGAAAAGTTTCAGAAGAAAGAAGACAAAAGGACTACTGCAGTAGTAATCCAACATGATTTGGGATCAAACTCTGGGGATGAAACTAAGGTGACTACTACAAGCATCCAAGGCAATATTCCTTCTTGTTCTATTTCAAGAAATGAACCCATTATTAATGAAAGAGAGAGAAGTGAGTTATTTCATATTAGAGTTATTTCTAAGCATACAAAAATTGAAACTCTTTTTGATAGTGGATCACAAGCAAGCCTCATTTTAAAAGAAATTGTTAAAAAATTACAATTGGAAACTAAGTTACACCCTAAGCCATATCCACTTGGATGGGTATGTGATAATGCACGATTACAAGTTACAAAATAGTGTAGACTTAGGTTTGCCATCACTTTTGGATTTGTGGATGAGGTAGATATAGATGTGGTTCCATTGGATATTTGTGGTATTGTGTTGGGTAGTCCATATCTATATGATAGGAAGGCTATCTTTTATAGGGAAGATAACTGGCATCATCTCACTAAGGATGGTATTGAATATATCGTTCATGCACATCACATGAAAACTAATCTTTCTTTAGTTTCTACAAATCAAATGAAGAGGTTAATAAATGCAAGTAAGAACTTTGTGCTTATGATAGTCAAAGCAAAAGATGTTGAACAAATTGAATCCTTTAAAGGTTGTGATCCTAAACTTAAAAAGGACTTGATAAAGGTGGTATCTGATTATGATATTTTGTTTCAAGAACCTGAAGGTTTACCTCCTAAAAGGGAAATTCAACATGAAATACATTTGCAGCAGGATGCACCTCTTCCTAATATTGGTATGTATATATCTTCTATTATTGAGAATGCAGAGATAAAGAAACGGGTTCAAGAATTGATTGAAAGAGGGGTCATTCAACCAAGTTCCTCTCTGTGTGGTTCACCAATTGTTTTGGTAGCAAAAAAAGATGGCACATGGCGTATGTGTGTTGATTATAGGGCATTGATATTTTGTCATAGTTTACTTAGATGATATTTCGATTTTCAGTCGAACTTGGGAAGAGCATTTCAAGCATGTTAAACAGGTATTGGATGTACTTGTAAAGGAAAAATTGTATTTAAAGATGTCTAAATGTGAATTTGGAAAGACATCTTTAGTATATCTAGGTTACATTGTAGGGGGGGGTGAATTGAAGATTGATCCCTCTAAAGTTGAGGTCATTGTAAATTGGCCTAAGCCAAATAATGTAATAGATGTAAGAAGATTTTTGGGAGCATCCCTATATTGGAGGAAGTTCCTTGCGAACTTCTCCTTCATAGCTTCTCCCTTACATGCTTTGACAGCTATGAACAAAGTCTTTCAGTGGGAAGGCAAGGCACATAAAGCCTTCGACACACTAAAAGAAAAGATCAGCACAGCTCCAATACTTGCACTGCCAGATATACAACAACCATTTGAGATAGAAACTGATGCTAGTGGTTATTCAATGGGGGAAGTCTTAATGCAACATAAAAAACCAATATGCTATCATTCTGAAACTTTCTCTAAAACAGTAATCAACTATCCAACCTATGACAAAGAGTTATATGCATTACTACAAAGTGTTAAAAAGTGGAAACATTACCTAATGGGTAAAGATACAATCATACATACTGATCATCAACCACTACAATATTTACAATCACAAACTAAGATACAACAATCAAGGCATTTCAGATGGATGGGTTTTTTACAACAATTTCATTTCGTTATTAAGTATAATAAAGGAATTCAGAACAAAGTTGCAGATATGTTATCTAGACCACCAACAAATGATTCTATTGTTATTCAACAAAGTTCTTTAGTTCATGCAAGCTATGTTGAACAATATACTAAGGATGAAGATTTCAAAGAAGTTTATGAATCACTAAGGCATGGTTATCAGAATGAAGAATTGAATTATCATATCAATGACAAGTTGTTGTATCATCTTGGTAAAATCTGTATTCCACAAAGTGAAAGAGTGCATGTGATCAGAGAAGCTCACACTTCTCTCATTTTAGGGCATTTTGGAGTAGGTAAAACCATAGCACAGTTACAAAAATTATGTTATTGGCCTCGAATGAATGAAACAATGTCCAAATATGTAAACGGTTGTGTCATGTGTGCAACAAGCAAAGCAAGTAACAGAAAGTTAGGCTTGTACACTCCACTTCCAGTTCCTTCTCAGGCATGGGAAAGTGTTTCAATGGATTTCATAGGAGGTTTACTAATGTCTAGAAAAGGACGTGACTATCTGTATGTTGTTGTGGATCGATTTAGTAAAATGTGTATACTCATGCCTTGTAAAAAGCAGATAATAGCTGAGATGACTGCTCATTTGTTCTTCCAAAATGTCTGGGTCCATTTTGGACTTCCTACTTCTATTATTTCTGATCAAGATTCCTGTTTTCTTGGGAAATTTTGGTCATCATTATGGGAACTTGTGGACACAATGTTGAAGAAAAGCACAACATTTCATCCACAAATCAACGGTCAAACTAAAGTGGTCAACAGGATTGTGGTACATCTTCTTCGAGGGTATTGTGCTAAGCACCCAAAGCTTTGGGATTAACAATCGCATTATGTACAACATGCCTACAACAGAGCTATACACTCTTCTACTCAGAAGTCTCCTTTCGAGACATGTTTTGGGTACTTGCCAAAGTCTCCTTTAGACTTCATTTTTGGGAAATTTACAGTGGAATGTGAATAGGTTGATGTAGATAAAGCTCAAAGGTTTATTCAACAGACTCAGGTAATTCATCAAGTAGTACAGGAACAGTTGGAATCAAGTCAAGCCAAATACAAAAAAAGGCATGACAAGCATCACATAGATCATCATTTTCAGATTGGTGATCAAGTATGGCTTCATATCAGAAAGGATTGACTTCAAGGTGAAGGTAGAAAATTGAAACCTATCAGGTATGGACCCTTTACAATTTTGTACAAAGTCAGTAATAATTCTTTCCGGTTAGAATTGCCTCCTTATATGAAAATGTATTCAGTTGTTAATGTGGAAAACTTGAAATTGTATGAGCCGCCTATGATTATAGACCAATATGTATAGGTTCAAGTACATTCTGTGGATGATTTTTCTTCTGAGTATCTTAATGAACTTCAGGAAGATGTAATATTTGACAAGAAGGTCAGATCATCATGAAGAGGTGACATGGAGTTTCTTCATGTGGGGTTAAAAGGAATGCATCCAAGAAAAGCAAGGTCGATAGAGACCGGAAGAGTGAGGGAATTATTGTAATGTCCCCCACCTCTTAGAGAGGTGTTGAGGAGACTCAGTGGCCTAGGCACCCCGACTAGGTCATAGTCTCACACTGAGGGGGGGGGAATTCAAGAAGTTAAAAGTTATATTTTTAAGTTGACTTAAGAAAGGAAAAGGATAAAGGAGTAAAAGATAATTCAACAGAAGAATAGAAGATTAACCCTAGGAGTTAACCTAACTCAACGGAGAATTAGAAGGAAAAGTATAAGTAAGAGGTTGGGGCACATATATTACTCATTCTAGTTTTGGATTAGCATTTATTATTTCTCTTGAGCATTCAATTTGGGGGTTTTGTTGTACAGACCCTTGTGAGCAACTCAGTGGTGAAATATCCACTCACCTTGTTCCGCATCTTGGTCTTGGGGATGAAAGACTCCTCCACACCATTCTAGTCTCAGCCCTTCTCCATCTATCACTTCAGAAGGTAGCAGGCCGTACTGTTTTTATGTTTCCAGCAAGGGCGCACCATCATCTAGAGGGAGGTTCGATCCAGCTTATCCTAAGGGCCTGGGGCCATTCCGATAGTTGGGTTTTATTTGCAGGGGCAGGAACATCAGTTTGAGGGATTTTCTGAAGGGTTATTATCATTCTACATTTGTCTATAGATTAGGATGTCTTGGAGCCATAGGGGACATCCTGTGATTTAGTAAAACTCAGATCTAGGGAGATCTACTTCAGATCTGAGTCTGAAACTTCTCACATTGGATTCTCATAGCCTGATCTATATTCTTGGAGAGTTTCAGAGCATTTGGAGGCCTCCTTAATCAGGGCTGAACCAGCTAGGGTTTCATTCATCCAATGGGGCACACCATTCAGTGGAGGAATTCAGATCTACAGGGTTTGAGAGGGATTTTGGACATTTGGGTTGTCCTTACAGTTGCCCGATCTATCATTTGGCATATTTCTCGAGATGATTGGACACTTTTCGTAGTAGGGTTGAATTATTGAGGGATTCAACATTCTAGTAGGGCATGGCACTTCCCATCTTGGAGGTTGAGCATTAGTATGGCTTAGATCTACTTGATTTAGTCTTCATTGTATATCCAGCCTTTGGAGGCTTATTTTGTATTGTCGGGAGCATTTTGTAGAAGCTCATATCTATTGCTTGTACGACCATCTGAAGTTTATGCCAGATTGTCCATCTATTGTATTGATCTTACATTGCTCATAATAAAAAGGTCATATCTTTGTTTCTGCTTCTACATCTTGAATATATTGTGATCTTCATGTGTTGATGAATCTTGTATGCACTTAATAACTCAATAAATACCTCCACATCAATAGATCAGTAGTAGTTAGTGATTCTAAGAAAAGATTTGTCTTGGGATCATTACAGTGGTATCAGAGCCTCGATCCTCCAAACCTTTGGAGAGATCAGTCCACGCAGAGGTACAGGGGAATTGTTATGGGTCAGAGGAAGAAAAACTGCAGTGAAACAGAGGCAAAATGGAAGGGTCAGGAGATGACCACGAGCCTCAGGGCTTGGCTCTCTTAGTAGCCGAATTTGGTAAGTTCCAGCAAAACATGAACCACATAGAAAGCACATTGGTCCGATAGTTGGATGAGTATCAGGAAACCAACAGAAGGGGACAGGCCAAAATCTCTAAAACCTTGAAGAAAGTTGATGAGAATCTACAAAAAATGAACGAGAACCAAACTAGGATAATTGACCTTCTTATGCAAGTAACCCATTGAGGAAAATATCCTAATACATATGGGAATAAGGAGGTTGGAGGGTCTGATGGAACCCATGAGGAAGTCAGATATAACCCGAAGAAAGGACTGGGATCCGAAGCAAGTCTTGGAGGTGGCACGTTCGATGGGCAGATGGGTAGCAGGACAAATCATAGGCCATACGTGCCAGTGTTCACAGATGAGCCGCTAGGCCAACACTCAAGTAGCAGAGCTAACCCTAGACCATACATGCCCACATTCATAGATGAGCAAGGGTAGCATGAACAGGTTGAAGATTTTGTGGAACAATTAGCCAGGAGTATCCGGGAATACTACAACTTGGATATGAAAGTTCAAAGACAGATGTCCCTAGACCAGTATTGTCAACTCAGGTTCAGAAACCAGCCTAGGATGAACCACAGGGGTAGCTTTGAGTTTGAGCGAAGGGCAAGGAAGATAGAGATTCCATACTTTGATGGTACAGCTAAAATGACAGCACAAGCATGGGTGCAGAAGCTGGATACTTACCTGCATCTTAACCCCATGAGGGAGATGGAGGCCATCAATTTTTCCACTATGTACTTGGAAGGAAAGGCCCATGACTGTTGGTACCATGGGCTCACAATACTCGTCCACAACCAGATTGTATCCTATATAGAATTCACTCAGAGGCTCATTGATAGATTTGATCTAGGAGATCCTGAGTTACATTTCCGGGGGCTCACCCAACTCAAGAAAATAGGTACGACTGAGACATACATTGATGAGTTATAGAGGTTGGCAGTGATGGTGCAAGATACGTCCCCAACCAGGCTCATGATTCTCTTTACAAAAGGATTGACAGAACCCTTGAAGGGTTGGGTTAAGGCCTTCAAGCCTACCAGCCTACAGGAAGCCATTTGGAAGACGAGGGATCTAGGTCCAGCTGCTAAACCAAAATTCATACCCATACCACCTCTTAACAATGGTGGAAGAGATCAAAGGCCTCTAATAAACCATGGAGGACATGACCCTAAGGGTTATGACAAGGACCGAGGCAGAATAGATGACAACACCACGAGGGAACTGAGAAGGAAGCAACTCTACTTCACATGCAAGGAGCCATGGAATCCCTCAAACAAGTGAATGGGATGAGGACAAGTACATTACATTGAGGTCACTTTAGATGATGAAGAAGAGGATGAGTATGGTAAGATACAAAACATGGAGGCTGAAACGTTAGAGGCAGCAGAAGAGGAGGTTCCAGAACTAAACTGTGCGGCGGGAGAGAAGGCTACGTTGGCATCTATCAACGGGGTACCCAAGTTCAACACCTTTAGGATGAGAGGGGTCTTGCAAGGACAGAGAGTGTCAGTTCTGATTGATGGAGGAGCTTCCCACAATTTCATTGATGCAGCATTACTAAAGAAGAGGCACATACCTACAATAGAGTTTGAAGGATTCAAAGTGGAGGTAGCAGGTGGTAGTACTATGCTCTGTAACAGATACATACCAGCTATGAAACTCACCTTGGGAAGGCATGATTTAGTTCAGGATGTGTATGTGATGGATCTTCCCGATACCAACATCATCCTAGGGGTGCAGTGGCTCAACACTTTAGGACCCATAACCACAAATTACAGGACCATGGAAATGTCCTTTGTGGAGTAAGGAGGACGAAAGGTTGTGCTGAGAGGCATGACAAGTAACTCTGCCAGAGTGGTCACGGCCAAGAGGATGGAAGCCATCTTCAGAAGGGAAGAAATTGTATACACAGCAGAATGTAAGGTCTCAACACGGGTGGATGAGAAGGGAAAGGTGCATTACACACCAAAGATTAAAAGAATCCTTGACAAGAACCAGAAAGTGTTTGGGCCGATTCCTCCAGGTGTGCCACCAGACAGGGGGTTTGACCAGATCATTGAGCTAGAAGCAGGGGCTAAGCCTGTTATCACCACACCGTATAGGCATCCCAAGAAGTATAAAGATGAGATAGAGAAGGCCATCAAGGAGCTTCTAGACATGGGACACATC
>CBVK0100634858.1:0-10225 GCA_900067695.1 Picea abies | reverse complement strand
TCAGAAAGTAACAAAAGAGGCATAATGTGTCGAAAGGAGAAGGAGCATGCACAATCAACAATACTATCCTGATGGAGACAAGGCCAATGGTCACCACAAAGCAAAAATAAGTGGGAAAGGCAGATATGGAAAAAAATGAATATCAGAATTGAATGCCAGAAACGACTGATGGGGCGTTGCATTAATCGTGCCAATTGGATATGGCAATGGAAATCAATGGAAAGTATGAAGGAACCAACGATTCAATTAAAGCATAATCATGGAAATGTCTCCGACAAGCTTCACATGACGTCGATACAAAGTAGGGATGCGGGAGTGGAAAGGTTATTGTGAAATTCAAAAAGGCACAAAGCGATAGAGAATACGCAATAGCGAGTGAAGGTTGCAGAGGTTGCAAAGGCTACTAAGCTCGGTGAACGAAAGATTTACCACCATGGCACCACCCAAATAGGGAGAACCGAGTTAGACTACCAGAAAACCCCAAAGTAGTACTAGAGCACAATCGCAACCACAAGGAAGCAAACAAAAACCATCTCAGCCCTCATAAGTCATCAGTGTGGATGAAATACTGTTGTCGGATACAACACCAGGAATCCCAACACCTATTGTAGAATAAATCCAGCAGACAACAACAATGAGCACGAACATTGATATTCCAAAGAGGGATAGGTCCAACAGGATGATAATGCAGCCAACCAAATGCAATATGAAAACCCTATGGAATCTCCAAGAGTCAACGAGACGGATACAAACTAGGAAGAAATGACTGCACCAGAAGAATCACAGACAACCACGTCAGAAAAACCATAGGAGGGAGTAATGGAAGATGTCACTGGCTGACCAGAGGAGTGTTGGCATAGGGGCAGACATAGGATTCAACTCTAACAACGCACCAACAAACCCTAACTACTGGCCCTTTCGGAAATACCTGCGAAGAAGACAAAGTCTCACCCGAAGTAGCAATAGGGGGGTTGCAGGACATATTTTTCTACAACCATAGGAAGTGCAAGATGTTTCCAGAATAACAACGCAAGATAACCTATATATTCTTAACAATATTATGCTTAGCTTCACGAAGTTAGTTATATCTCATTATCTTCAATAGGAACAATAACAATGCAATAACATTATAAAAAATAACAAATACAAAGCATCAACCACAAAGAACAACAAGATTAATGTGGTTCACCCTCTCCCTAGGGCTACGTCCACAAAACTGTGTTTATTGATTAAGTAGATGAAAATACACAGTTCTATCTGCGCACTCAGTTATAGATCCTTCTGTCTCTTTCTCTTTATTCCCTCTCTCTTCACACCCAGCTGAAGATCCAAGATTACAAAAATGATCTAAGACACAACACTTCTACCTCTCCAAACAACAACCCACCAGTCAACTCTTATTAGACTTCTATTTATCCTTTTGTGACTCTTAGAAACCATAGAACAAAGTCCAGGTGCAAAATCCCTAGGTACCAAAACCCTAGGTCCACATAACTTGCCTTTTAAGGGCTTTGCCGACCTATTCTTCCTTCTTCCCCATGAGGTTCTCTAAATCACCCATTGATGTCTTCTTCCGCTTGCTGACTTGTCCACTTTTCATCTTCCTTGTTTCTTTGTCTTCCTTGATATTCTCTTTTAACGACTCGATTTTCCTCTACTTCTCTTATTCTTTTCTGCTTTAACCACTTCGACCCCTCCTTAGTTTCTGTTCCTTCCCCACACTTCATACTTTGTCTTTATTTTTCTCTAATATTTGTTTTCTTCCTTAATACATGATCAACGACCAACAGGCCCCCAACACTCACATGTGACTCATCCCGAGTTAGTGTAGGATTGAACCTCTTGTATTATTTCGACTGCAGACTGCACAGAGCAGCCTGTGCTTTCTGCTCTATCCCTCCCTATCTTGTGCAGACTATATTTTCTATGTCTGGTACCTATTTTCAATTTCACCTAGTACCTAGACCCTTCTTCCTTACTTTTACTGAGAGCTGCGAGGCAGCTGGTTGTCATAATATAGTTTCAACTGGCTCCCATTTACTAAACCATCCTTCTATTCTCCATTAAGGGTCTTCATCTCCATAGCTCCACCCTCTGTAACATAGGCAACCTCGAATGGCCCAAGCCAGTGTGTCCTGAACTTTCTTGTATGCTTCATGAACTTGTTGTCATATAAAAGTACCAAATCTCCTTTTTTGAATGCTTTCCTCTTTATATGTTTGTCATGGTAAGCCTTTTCTCATTATTTTTGTACCTATTGATGAAATCCTGCAATGACCATATCTTCCTCTAGTTCCATCAACTACGTGAGCCCGTCTTGAACATCGCCAGTGTCATCCATACCTGTGAATGCTACAATTCTTAAACTAGGAGCCAAGTATTCCATAGGTACCACTGCTTCCAAGCCATAAACTAACTTAAAGGGAGTTTGCATTGTTAATTTTTTACAAGTAGTTCGATAAGCCCATAACATTGCTCGAATTCTCAAATCCCAATCATCTCTGTTAACACTGCAAATCTTAGTCAGTGTTGTCTCCAAGATCTTATTGAGATATTTTACTGTACCATTCTCCTATGGGTGGTATGGTGTGCTCTTATGATGGTGAAATTAGAACTCCTGAGTCAAGGCTTCAATAGTTTTGTTAATGAAATGTGTGCCTTGATCACTCATAAGGATCTTTGGGCATCCAAGTCGGGTTATGATATAATCAAAGATGAATCACACAACTGTAACTACACTACAATCCTTAACTTCTCTTGCTTCTGCCCATCTGGTCAAATATTTTGTAGCAGTGATAATGTATCGAGCTCCTATGTACTTCCCTGGTGGGTTGATAGGTCCCACAAAGTAAATAGCCCATTTCTCAAATGCATGTATAGTTAACTGAGGTGCTAAAGGCATCTCATCCCTTCTTGACGGCTTCCCTACTCTTTGACATACATCGCAGGCTCTGTAATATTCCTTATCATCCTTGTGTAAATTGGGCCACTAGAGGATAGTTTTGAGAACCTTCTGCGTTGTTTCTTTTCCTACATAATTTCCTCCTGCGATGCCTTCATGTTCTTCTGAAAGGATCAATGGTCTTTCAGACTCCATAACACATCTTCTTAAGATCTCATCTGATCCCATCTTATATAACTGTCTGACTATAAGTTGAAAATCTGCAGCGCAAACTACCAACTGTTTCTTATGAATAACTGTATACTCACGAGGTGCCATTCCTGTGGATAGGAACTAGACTATCTCAACGAAGTGATCATCGATTTTTATTATGGCCAACAACTTTGCATCTGGTAGTATATCATCCAAACTAGTAGGTTCCTCTCCATGTTCTAACCTGGATAAGTGGTCAGGTCCCTTATTCATTCTTCCTGGCTTGACCACTATCTCGAAGTCATACTCTTGAAATATTTGTAGCCATCTGCATATTATTCCCCCCAACATTGGTTTGTTGACTAAGTACTTCAATGCAGAATGATTAGTGAACATCTTAAAATGTCCTCCCAACAAGTAGTGTCTAAACTTCTGCAACACATATACCATAGCTAAGCCTTCTCTTTCAGTAGTAGTATAATTCATTTCATATGTGGAAAGCTTCTTTCTAGCAAAGGCTATAGGGTGGTCAATATCACCTGCACTTGGCTATGCCAAAACTACTCCTAATGCAATGGATGAAGCATCGACATGAACATTGAATTCCTTACTCCAATCTGGAAAAACAAAAATAGGCACAGTGACCATTTTCTTCTTTAGTGTGTCAAATCTCTGCTGGCATTCTTCTGTCCATTGAGACTTACTATCCTTCTTTAATAACATTTCCATAGGTGTTGTTATCTGTGCATAACCCTTAAAATTTATACCAACAATTTTGGAAGGATCTACCAACAACCCCTGCCTACACACAATGTGTCCTAACAACACTCCAAAAGGTGAAAATAAAATACACTTCTTCAAGTTCAGGGCAATCTGACATTTCTTGCACTTATCCAACATTAATCTCAAAGTTTCAATATGATCTTTGAGAATACTAAAAACGGTCCAGTTATCAAAGTATGCCTCCAAAAACTTATGTAAAAATTCTTTAAATGCTTTGACCACCACCCTGGAAAAGATGTCTGGTGTGTTCTTCAAACCAAAAGGCATCACAATGTACTGAAAAGAACACCATTCTGTTGCAAATGTAGTCTTATGTCTGTCTTCCTTAGCAATTCTGATCTGGTAATAACCTGGAAATCCATCTGTGAATGAGTAAACTTCTTGTCCTCCTACATTATCTAGAACTTCATCAGTAAAAAGGTGTAGGGAATGGATCATGTAAACATGCATCATTCAATTTCCTTAGATCTACACAGATTCCAATTTCTCCTTACTTCTTATCCTGGACCACCATAGGGCTGATCCATTCATATTCTTCAACTAGTTCTATGATTCCTGCTTCCAACATTCTATCTAATTCAATCTTAACTTTCTGCTTATACTTGGGTTTCAATTTGTAAGGCATCTGCTTGATAGACCTTGCATCTATTTTCAAAGGAATCTTCATTTCTCCCATGGGTCCTTTTATTCCCTTCATGTCTATGAACTTGGTTGGAAACAAGTCATGATACTCATGCAATAGTTCTATAATATTACTATTAGTAGCACCATTCCAATAGTCTCCAACATTTTCCAACTTGGGTGTTTTCTCTGTTCCAATATTAACTTTCTTAATTTTAATAGGCTGCCCAATAAAAAGTAGTTCAACCCTTGGTCCTTTTATATCTCTTTGTCCTTAAATTTATGAGATGTTCACATTCCTAGGGTCATCATCCTCATCAACATTATTATTATAGCAACCCTGTAACCGCTGAAGAGGCACAATCCATTCATCTTCTTCTTGTTCAAGAGGGAGGTTAGATACTTCCTCAAAGACCTTCTTTCTTACAATTTGTAAATCCTGATCTACTGTGGGGTACTGAATTTCAAATAGGAACATAGATACAAAGTTTTAGGTCATACCATACCAATTTGTAGTGGCCAAACACAGTTCTTCTTGAAGATACCAGTTGATAGGCATAGTATCTAAGGTGTTAAGGAACTTATGTACCCATTGTTATTTAGGAATGTTGCTCCAGGCTTCCTCATAACTTCACACATGGTCCTTAGGAAAACTCTAACCCATGTATCGAACTTCAAAACCTTCATCTTGGTATGAAAAGTTCATTGTCAATAAGGTGCAACATTGTACCCATTTCACAATGTTCTTATTATGAGTTTCCCACCATCTGGATGGCATTGCTTTCAAGGCTTCATCTAGTGCCAACAACCTTTGTTGTATTGGTTCAATTCCTTCAAATTCAAGTAGTAATGTCTCTAAATTATTCATGCCATCAAATGTAGGAAGATTACTTACTTCTGTGCCAATCCAATGAACTTCTTTAGTCAATCTGGCACACCTCCACGTAGAGACTTCATACATTATGTTCTACCAATTTTCCAATGCTTATTCTGAATCCGATGAGCATGCACTTTCACTTCGCCAACTTAGATTTACATATGTTGTAGGATTAATGTAATCCTGTTGGCCTACTGTAGTTTATAGATGTTCTCTAGCTCATAAGCGCAGTCTTCTTCTCTTATAGGTTCTATGTATCTGCGACCTTCATTAGGGTCAAGAGGTGAAATGACCCTAAGGCCATCACCTTCAAATGCCATTCTTCTCTTTTTTAGGTAAACAATAGTCAAATTGTTGAATTCCCAATAAATTCCAAACAACACAGGATAGGGACAACTATCATCAACTATCTCAATCACTTTGAAGTCTGCAAATGTCCTCACTCCATCGATGTCTACAGGGACATGCTCTAGTCTTCCAAAGGGGCTCACCGCCTGCTGATTAGCCATCTCGAGCCTAATAGGAGAGTAAATCAATTTAGGTTTTCCCATCAGTGCCCAAGTTTTCTTCATCATAACATTTACTTCTGATCCCAAGTCGATGACCACATAGTCCACATCTTAGTCTTGAATCTGAGCACTAAGGTGCAGTTCCTTGCTTGTCCTCCTTTTCCTAGATACTTGATTCACAACTCTACTCAACATAGGATCTATTCTTCCAATTTCATACTATCTTATCAGGTGTTGTAGTTACTACACAACTCTTTCATCTTTAATCAAATTGATACAAGTATACAAGAAGTCCATATGCTTGCTTGCCTCTTTTCCTTGCCTAAGTGGGACAAAATGATCGAATGTTGGAGGCATTTCACATTCCTTTACTTTTGGTTGTTCCCTAGATGAAGAAGCATGTTCTCCTACAAATTCTCTCCTTTCTTCCTCAAAAGTGTGTTTTTCCTTCCTTGGGTCAAACAATGGCACCTTCTCTGAAGCTCTTTCGATCCCTAATCCATCTGTAGTCTTTCCTGGAGTCACCCTATGTAATGTCCCCAAGGCCGAGCCCTGTTGTAAATCATGTCTATGAAGTATAAAGCTTGTTTATGAACTGTAATTCAAGTTTATAAGGCCGGTAAGCCAGGTTATATAAGTTAGTGGGATTATGTGTTATTAGGCCATGGAGCCTAAGTGTTGAAGGCCAGGAGCTTGATTTTTGTACATGTAATTATGCACAGTATTAATACAAAACATCTCTGCGTGTGGACCGACCATGATGAATGAGTGATGGGGGACTAAGCTTCCACAAAACCTGGGTAAGGGATTGGGGGCTGGAAGGTTGGAAAGAGAGGTTAAGTGTGGAGCCTAGGGGCTTAAGTCCTTGAGAATAATATTTTAATATTATCCCAAAAGCCATGTGAAATATATGTTTTGTCCTAAGTTCTTGGGGAGGGATGCATGCAGCTTCATGGGCGACATGTGTCGACCCAGGCGAATGTGATTTAACCCAGGAAATGAGCCGTGTTGGGGGTTATTTTTCCATTCTATCAGATGTTGCGTAGGAGTTGGGTGGGCATTCCTCCAACCATCACCTGAATCCGGGGTTTGACCTTCCAATTCCTCCATCCTCTGTTTGTACGCGTTTGGCCTCTGTGATTGAACCTCTGTACACCTTACGCATTTTTGAAACCAGAGTGGTGAGTCTGTTCCTTATTGCTGGTTGGGAGAACTGAATGCCCCATAATTGCTGAGCCGTGCATCCTGTGTTGCTTACTGGAAAGATCAACACATCCTGTAATCGCAGAGACGTGATATGATTTAGCTCTGATCGTTTTTCGTTTCGGGTGTCCATACCCATTTTCCCAATTGATTGTTGTGGCCACACAGTGCTGGATTGCATGTGGCTTGCTGGCTAGTGTGAGGGAGGTGATTGTTTTTGAAGAGGCAGGTTACCCAGTCTATGAGAAACTCTCTCCAGGTGAGAGAGAGTGTGGAGGAAGTGAGAAATCCTGGAAGGAGTCCTGTAGTTGCCACAGAGCTCGAAGAATTACGGTCCGGTATGTTACTGAAGCCCAAGGAAAGGGAGGTTAGTAGCCAATAGACTATCTTGGTGACAGTGAAGGTGTATACTCATGGGGTGGGATAGACATGTGGGGAATGAGAGTTTGTGGGTATTGGGCATAAGTGGTTCCTGGGAGATAATCCTTCTTCTGTGACTATATGTCTTCCTGTATTCCCTGCCTAGCCTAGGAATCCCTACTCGGTGGAGCTTAGTCTCAGCTCGGGGGTGACCTACTGCTGAGAGTGATGAGCAATGTGGTCTAAGGTTGGGAGGTTCGTGAGAGGTCTACATGCAGTTGGTGAATTACATCCAGTCTAAAAGATAAGTATATACATGCGTATAATTTCAATTAAATATGCATGTCTGTGATTCTAGCAATGTTTACACGTATTCCGCTGTATTCGTGAATTATTGTTAATGCAATGGATTATGTATGCTAATGGTATTAATGTTCTTACGTTGTGTTTAAATGTAACTAAGAAATTGTGTTTCATAAGAATGGATAATATGTTACAGTAGTGTTTTTCCGTGGAGTAATGTTGGCCCAACCATGGGGTTGATGGTCAGGAACGTTACAGTATGGTATCAGAGCCTAGTTTCAACGCTGAGCCTGGATGGGCCGGATAAGTGGTCTTTGGACCGAGGTTTTGAGAATAAATTATGTTTGGAGGACTAATTTCAGACCTCAGAATGTTTTTGAGTGTCAATGGACTACTTGACTGTGTTACAAAGCTCAAGAGGTGTGGCGGTATTATAAAACTACAGCCGGTGTGGTATATGGCCATAGGGAGAGAGAGAACTCCACACCAGAAGTGTTGGAGCCATAGAATATGTTCGGGAGGAAAGGAGAACCCTCACAACCATCAAATATGGAGAACGTGCACAAGGTTTAAAACCCTTTGGAGTTGCATCGGAGTGTCAAAATCGCGATACGTGAAATCACGAATTCGTCAGGACCGTCCATCGGAAAGGATGTGTGGAGAGCGATCAACCTTTCACTGACTCATGACTTGAAATGGTCCAAGGGTGAGTTCGTGAGAATTCATGAAACATGAATTCATGATTGGATCACAACCGTTGATCTAAGAGAGATCTGGACCATTAATTGTCCAAGAAAAAATCAACATTTTGGGAATAGGGAGGACGAAGGTGGAAAATATTTCGACCTCGTGAGACACAAAATCTCGATATGTGAAATGATGATGAGATTTGAGTCATCAGATCGTGGAGAATCAGGACCATTGGATCAAGTAGATGAAAGTTTAGAAGGAGGGTACTAATTCATTGGCTAGAAGTCCTTGAGAAGCAAATTTGGACGGTCAGAATTCTCTGTGGAGAACTCGCGAGGACTGTAAGATAGCCAGAAGTTGCAAGGTGGTTAGTGGATGGAGAAACTCGCCACCCTAGGATCCAGAATAAATGTGGTTCGTTGATCGTGGTTGGTTTGATCTGTTGGATCATTTCATGAATTCAGGGATCGTGAACTTGGAGCGCAGGCCAAATTCTTGGTCACTCCAAGTCCCGAATCACGAAAGAGATTAACAAGGGTAGAATCGGATGGTGGAGCGCTTCTAAGAGAAGTGCCAAAATCCTGTGAGCTGTTAGATCCAGCCAACTAGTGAGGAAGTTAGGGCTGAAGAGCTTTGACAAGTGTAAGCTTAGGAGATATCTAGACCGTCAGATCAGGGGAGGCTCACAACCGTTGATCTCATACATGAATTCCCATATTGAAATTCGGGGATTGAAGTGACAAGAGATTTGGAGTCGCTGCATTGTGAACTCCCGGTTCATGAAACTCCGAAAAGATCTGGACTGTTGGATCCAAATCATCGAGGATCGTTGGATCTCGTACAAGAACTCATGTATCAGAGTTCAGGGAATGGAGTGACCAGTGGTTTGGGTCGCTTCATTTCAAACTCCCGGTTACTGAAACCCCAAAACTTGAAGTTCTGAAGTCCCAAAATCTTCGAAGATGGAAGTCCCAAAATCTTCGAAGATGGAAGAACCATAGCAGATTTTTAACCGTTGGATGTTGGGTAAACATGGACCATCAATCCACCCGATTTACGTGAATTCGATAAATCGAAACTCCGGGAGATAGATGTGTGTACCTTAAACTCTTCGAAGGTCGAAAGCCCAAATAGCTTCTAGTAGTCTAGCATTTGGTCACGACCTTTGGTTATGAGGGTAGGGGCTAAGAAAGAGGGAGCTATCACCCAAAAATTACAGAGCTAAGCAGAACTCGGAAAATTTGTGAAGTCGAAGTGTTTTCTTAAATCAGAATGATTTTGAATGTGTGGAATTTGCTAAGAATGACGACCTGACAAATCCTTGTTGTTTGCACGTGTGTTTATAGAAGCTTAGCAAGTGCCAGAACTGAATAGGGTTGTCGTTGAGAGAAGAGAATGGAAGAGGTGTAGATTGCCTCCAATTTAGAGAACGAAAGAGAAGGAAGGACTTTCAAATTGGGAGTCGAAGGATCAAACTCTAATGGGCAAGGAAAAGAGATGGATAAGGAAGGAAATATGATGAAAATCATTGAAATATTGCAGAAAGATGCCCAGGCTCGCCGAGATGATAGCCGAATGCTCATGAACGTCAGGGATAAGCAGGGTGAATTCAACTTAAGGATGTTTAAGAGTCTGGAAAGAATAGAAAAGAAATTGGAAAAGGAGAGTGACTCAAGCAAGATAGAGAGTCACAGGACCCCTGAGAGGAAAATAAGATCAAGGAGAGTCAACAGACATCGTCGTCGCTCCCCAAAGAATTCCAGTAGGGAATCACACAGTAGTTCA
>CBVK0100634852.1:0-11503 GCA_900067695.1 Picea abies | reverse complement strand
CATCCCATTCAATTGTACTCCACTCCCTATCATCCACGTCATCCTCACGAACCTATCACCTATTTGTTATCCTCCACCTCATCCTCGAGATATCTATTGGCCAATCAATGTGTCCAAACATATCCGTTAAACCTGCTGACTTGTCCCCCGCACCCCAATGGATACCCGTTCGTTCAGATAATCCCATTTTTCACCATTTTTTACCATTCATGATCCAAACGTCACTGAAATCATCGTCCTCCTCACCTTTTCTCCTTCAACCTCCATTAATCTGTGGACATTGCATTCAATGTCGTTCTCTTTCAGATTTTTTTGCAAGTATCAGTCGAAGTGATGGCGCTAAATTCCAAACACTTAGAGATAGAAGAAAATCCATTCCTCCCACCTCCTGTCAACCTCGACCAGATCCCTCTAACCGACAAAGATTACCTGATCTCAAAACCCAAATGCGAATTTGATTTTCTTGATTTACACTCATAGTTCAGAGACACCTTCCTAGACTAGAGTGATGAGATTGGAGTCTGGGAGTCCAATCTCCCATTGTATCTTTTTCCCCAAATTCACCATTTTCCTGAGTTCGCCCTCAATTTCTAGGCGCACTATAATCCTAGTCACAGAGCTATTGTCTCATCATCTAGAGAGACCTTTACCATTACACCCGAAGCCATTGATAAGATGATGCAAATTCCCAGATCTAAATCCTTTTCCCCTTTCACCATTGAAATTTTAACCGAAATTTACCAAAAGTTATTATTTCACAAAAGAGCACAAATTTTCGAACTATTCCTCCCTCAGAGTACCCAATTCCCCAAGAAAAATCCCCCTTACCATTCCTCCATGTTTTCAGCAAAAGGCAACCCAAATAATTTCCTCTTTGTGTTGTCTACTTGAGTATTATCCAGACGAGTGGGTGGACGAACCCATCCTGGGTTTCATGTCCATTTTCTCCATCGAAGAGAAAGCCACCACCCAGTTCAACTTCAGCCAATTTTTGGCCGATAACATTCACGACCAACTTTTCAAATTTCCCACCGAAGGAATGTTTCGGTATTCATCAATATTGGCCTACATGTTCCTTTTTTTCCAGTCAAATAAGATTTCTTTTCTCATACAAAATATCAACACAGAAGGTAGTCTATGGCCTGGACATCATTGTTAAGGAGGAACTTGTCTGAGTTCAGTTTTAAGAATTTCGTCGACCAATTTTACCATACAGTGGTAAGCATGTTAAGCAGGCGGGAAGAGCCCAGAATAAACAAACAGGTTCAGAGGATCCTGCACCTATCAAACCTTGATAAAATAGGGGATTGGTATTTATACCAGGACCAACCATAGATCTGATTCTATGGGTGTGAGTTTCCCCCCTACAAGATGGCAAAGTTCCTACCTGTCATAACATTTTCCCCGGAATACATCAGACAAATGATCAACTCTGATGACATTCATTTTGTGGCCTTTAAAAAGAAACAGCAGCTCAAGATTAAAGGTCAAATAGGTTCTTTCATCTGCAATAGCAGAGCGGTAGGAGAAGAAGAAAACTAGTTGTTACTAGTTATGAAGTTCAAGAAAAGTTTCCCATGGCAGTATGATCCATGTGGTATCATTGTAGAAACCAGACTAAGAAATAAAATCTCTCCATATGCTCCCCAAACCAGAGATCAAGAATTTCATGAACCAGATAGAGTGGGAGGAGAACGCTCTAATAGATACTGAACAGCAGCCCCCTTCTTCCAGGATTTCACAGACGGATACCCCTCAGGCACCAGCAAAGAAAAGACCCAGGAAAGAGATATCTCCCTCAGTCATTAAAGTCTCAGCAGATTTCCAGGTTTATAGAAAAAGGCCCAAGACTAATCATACACCTGACAGTTCTGGTGGAGAAGAGACTTAGTCTACTACAGCCATGAAAGGGGAACATTCTCCATTTTCCTCAGGAAATCAGTCGACGATGTCCACCTCCTCATTGAAGAATCGGGGTGATACAACATTAACGACCAGGGCCGCACAGAAGCCTGCAGGGCTGAACCTTTTTTAGAAATATAACCTGATTAAGAAGAAAAATGAGATGCTGACGAATAGTACCTATGATCAGTTTTGGAAACAAACATCCACATCTCATCATAGACTACTATCTTCCTTTGATGCAGAAAAGGGGAGAATGCACATGGCCTACTTGCAGGCACAGGTAACTAAGCCCAAAACCATTTATGATTATAAAAGGGAAACATTTGAGTTTGATGTTGCTGATGTACATTCGGTTGATCAGATGGATTTACATAAACAGACTAGAAAAATGATTTTCTCCACCTTGGAAAACACCTCCACGACCACAACAAAGCTACAGGTTTCATTGAAAAACATCCAGACTCAGCTGAAGCTGGAGAAGGTGTCATCTTTTGCAAAGGATAACAAAATTAAGTCCCTGGAAGAACTTGTACTCAAAATTGGGTATGATCCAGCCAATATCAAAGCAGCAGAAGAGATGATCAAAAATAAGAATGTTGACATAGCTTCTCTGAGGAAACAATTGAAAATATCTACTACTAAAGATCCACAGGCTAAAGAGATGGTTGAGACTGAAGGCCAAAAAGAGGAGATGTTGAAGTTGATCATGGAGCAGAATGTTCAAATTAAAGAAATGGAAGTCGAGCTGGACAAGTTGGTCAAGGAGAAGGAGCATAATGTGCCAATCGCATTCATACAAATGAATGTAGTCCCAATCACAGGAGTCAGTACAGCAACGACAACATCAACTACCATAGGGGAAATTCCAGCAACAACATCAGTGATAGCTCTAGATGCAGCAGACCAATTGACAAAAGCAATGGAAGATATGACTCTGCAAGGGGCAGAAATCAGAAAACTGCAAGAAGAGATTCAAAATCTCCAAAAACTAAATTCCACTTTCTAGGCCAGCTACAACACTGAGAGGTATAAGTCACACAAACTCAAACAGGAACTGCAGCAACTGCAAAAAGAAACAGTCATGGCTAAGACTCTGTCAGAGGCCAAAGAAAATATTTGGATGGACATCTGTCAGTCAGTGACAGAGATTTGGCCCTTGATATAAATCATGTTTGAACAGCATGATCTAGTGCAAAGAGCCAAACAGGCCATCGACACGATAAAGGGAGAACTGGGAGAAATGCCTATAGAGGCCAACAAGATAATCAAATTCTTAAATTATAAATCAAAAGAAGAGCTCGAAGCCCTGCAAATTAAGGAAAGGACTGAAACAATTCTTGAAGTTAAGAGAGTATTGACCAAGAGGGGACTAATGTTGCAACTCAAGGAGAGAGTTCAGGCAATGGATGTCACGGTACAAAGGTTTTTCAGCAATATTGAATCCTTGCAGAAGAAAGGTCTCCCAAGATTATTTGTGATCAATAATAGGTTGATTACTCTCTCAGATTATAAACAGAATATTCTAACAGTGGTGAAGGATGGGTCCAAGTTCATAGGCATAAAAGGCAGCATTACGAGCAAAGCATTTTTGAAAACTCTGATATTAGACCTGAGTATTCAACAAGAGATAAAGTATCTTTTCATCACCAAACCCACCTTCACTAAGTACACAGAGACGGATGAGGTGTATCAAAGGCTGCTCAAAGTCAACATCCCCAGTCAACAGAGATGGGATGACCTGTGTGACTTAATCGAATAGAAGATGATGTGGATGTACAAATCAGCACACGGAGCAGTCAAAGTCAAGTTGATGACTCACCAACAACATTTCTGAAATCAGCTCAAAGAAATCCGACAGATCATTAGCAGTTCCTACAATTATGTATTTTGTTATATAGTTAGTTAGATTTGTATTCTACCACGTCCTAATCATTAATGATAGGATCAATTGTAATTTTTATTATAAATACTTCAAACTTCAAAGTATTGAGGGTTGATCTTTACGCCCAAGCATGTTGTAAATTGTAATCTTTTTGAAGAGATCTACCAGTAATAAAAAGGATGATTCATAGGATTCATGCATGTTAACTGTTGGTGACGTTTACTCCTCTTCGTTGAATGGTTTATCTTACTTCGTTATCATTTTTTATATATATCTGATCATTTAAAAGAAGTTAAAGTTGCAGAATTTATCTTCCTATACTCTGTTTCTGGCTCTTAAAGTTCTAAATGTTTATCTTCTGACGTTGTGATAAATAAATTCCTCAATGATTCTTTGTTGTAGTTTATCATCTCATCTATTTCTGTTATCCATCATTTTAAATTCTCAAGGATCCAACATTGGCATTATCCTGCCCTGTGAAGAAACCTAATAAAATTTGTTCGCGGATCTCAAACATTAACACGGACCCCATAGCCCAATGGATGCGTAAGCAATATTTCAACCATTTTATAAAACAAAAAAACACAGTCCCATTTATTTAACTAGCCTAATATTTGAAACCTAAAACATATCTAAATCTTACAGAGAGATCCCTCTTTGAAACTGCCAGGGCTAGATCCTAGTTTCAAAGTGGTTGGATAAAGTTACCTCTGATAAATTTCTTCTACCTCCCGAAAACCTCTAGGAATTTATAGAGCGTTAACATAGTGGCGACCACACTAGGGAACTAAACAAACTTTCCTCTTACAATTTATTTTCCCTAGATAAAGAAAACTTTATTTATGAATGAATCATAAAATCTAACTTATAAAGAGATAATGTTCAGAGGTTGTTAAAGTTTGTATATATTAGTTTAGATTTCTTAAAAAATAAAAAAAATTGGCTCCTAAAAAAGTTTACACTAGGTTTAACCCCGATCCAAAACCTGCGACAGCAGTAGACGATCCAGAAAAGTTACTCATAAAGAAAAACATTGTAGAAGGTTTTGGGAGTCATGGTCCTCTTCATAGGTCCAATTCTCTCCCAAAGAAGCTGGTTTCCATCCAGGATCTCGAGTTTGACATATCCTTTGAACAAAGCCTTTTTAGAACCAAATCTGACAGCTTTGTATGTGAGAAAATCCTAGATCAAACCATCATGCAACCCAGAACCCCTGAAATACCTTCTCCCATAACAAAATTTGGTCAACACTTCCTTCAAGAAATCAACAAGTTAGAAGAGCTAGTATAAAATCTCGATCAGTATTTGTACCAAGCTCACTTTCAACAATCTATAGAAATTTATGCCCTGATTATTGCGACAAACTCCATCAAACATCAAATAATTCACTCTGCATCCCCTAGCCCTACATATTCTAGTTCTTCTGTCACTTCCCCTCCAATCACGCAAGTTGTTGTTCAGCCTCCTCCACCAATCATGGCAGCAAGATATGCTCCCTTGGTGGTGGCTTCTCCTTTACATTCCATGCCTCATGACTATCAAACCAGAATTCCTCAGTTTGATGGTACTGGTCCTCTGAATGCAAAACAACATGTTGCTAAGATGAATGATTATTTTGATTTGCAGGAAGTTGATGAAGTAGATGTCCATATGAGAATTTTTGCACAGAGTTTGACCCGAGAAGTCAAAAAATGGTTCAAAGCGCTACGCCCTACTACCATAGTTGACATTGTTTCTTTCCAACAGAGTTTCCTTGACAGATGGGAGGTAAAGAAAAATCCTCTCCAGATTTTATCAAATTATGAGAATATCAAAAGGAATCAAGGGGAAATAGTGCAGGATTACTGCATTCGTTTCAATAATCTTTATAACACAATTCCAGGTGATATTAAACCCCCACAAGGTTTGTCTTTAATCAAGTTCCCTGATGGATTTGATGTTGATATGTCATATCAACTAAGGGAAAGGAATTTTGTCACTCTAGAAGACATGCAGAAAAGTGCAGTAAGCGTAGAAGAAAATCTATTAGCCAGAAGAGCCAGACAAAGAATGGAGAGAAGGGTTACAATCAAAGAAGAGCCTTCCACATCTTCTTCAGATGCTAAACTAGATTCAATAGTCAGAAGTATGGAGAGAATGATGGAAAGACTAACCATCGCTGACAAGAATCCACCCAGGGAAAATCAGCTTGCCCCTCATATTAGAAATCCAAACCTCAGAAGGAACCCCCCTCAGATCAGACAGAGGGATCTGAGAGATCAAAGAGAGAAAAGGGGGCTTGATCAGCAGATTAGACCACCTCTTCAGGAGAATTACGTTGATGATGGGGAGGAGGTAATCAATGAGTTGGATGATACTCCATTTTTCTTACTTAAGAAGAACATGATCTTTTTCTCCTCTCACAAACAAAGGTGAATGGGGAGGAAGAGGAAACAAAACAACAGGCCTTTGAGAATGCTATAATGGAGGTGCATAGACAGTACAACTTAAGAATTAAGAAAACTAATGAGAATCCTACAAAGAAGGCTACTTAAACGAAGAAAACGACAGAGGCCAAGAAAACCTCAGATAGTTCTCTCAAGAAATCCCCTGATAAGAACAATATTGAATCTTCTGCGAAAAGAAATCCTAAAATTTCAAGAAGATCAAATCAAACCAAGGTCGCATCTACTAGTTAGCCAAATAATTCTACACAAAGAACTATGACAGAAAAACCAGAAGTGCAAAGCCAAAGCAAGACTTCCACTACTTTCAGCCCGGAAGGGGAACTAGCCAAATTGAAAATTCCTATTCCCCTGTCCGAATTGATGAGAAAAAATGCTTACATGTCACAGGTGATTAAAGCATTAAGCATTGAACCAGAGATAGTTACAAAATCATTGAATATTGGATCAGGAATGCACTCAGACACTCTAAATATTACTGATGATCAACATGAGTTATTGTTCGGTCCAGAGGTAGATGGAAAAACTAATAACGGTGTTGTACCCCCTTTTTATATCAGTCTAAATATCCATGACAAAATCTTACACAATGCTATGCTTGATTCTGGCGCCTCTCACAACCTGATGCCCAAATATGTGATGGAGAAGTTGGGGCTTGATGTCACTAGAACCTACAAGGATTTGTATTATTTTGATTCTAGCAAGGTTAAATGTATAGGGCTAATTAAAGAATTATGTATCACCCTAGCTCAAATCCTAGCAAAAAGTATGGTGATGGATATTATGGTTGCAAACATTCCCTCAAAATATGGTATGTTGTTATCCAGATCTTGGGGAGCTAATATGAAAGGCACTTTGTGGCTAGATATGTCTTATGCTACCATCCCGGTATTTGGACAACAGAGAAGACTGTACAGAGACACTCTGATGGAGTATATGGTCAATGGTCAGGAAAAACCACATAACCAGCCATTATACTCTGCACACTCTAATCTGGATTCATTCATATTGTACAATGATGGTGACCTATATAATCGAATTGCTCATTTGAAAGATGATGCACCTGACATGAAAGAAGATAAAGAAATCATTGAGGTAAAGAACACTGCAACAGTAGAAAGTGATGAACTACCAACCAATTTCTGGAGTATGGATTTTGATGGAGCTGTGAGCAAAGAGGGAGCTGGAGCTGGAGTTTGGTTGCATAATCAAAAATCAAGGTATTCAGAAAGCCACTCTTACAAACTGAATTTCCAATGCACTAACAACATAGCCGAGTACAAATCTTTAATGCTCGACCTGAAACTATTAAAGAAGGTTGGTACCAAAAAGATTATGGTAAGAGGTGATTATGAACTGGTCATTAAAAAAATTAAAGGTGAGTATTCAGCTAAGAATCCTAGACTCAGAGCCTATAGAAATGTTGTTCTAGAATTTTTAGAATGTTTCACTCAAATCGACTTGCAGGTAATGCCCAGAGGCCAAAACATACTGGAAGACGGATTGGCTAATTCAGCAGCCACATGCAAAATACCTTTCAAATGAAATCACCAATACACAGTAGAGGTGAAGTACAGACCAACCGTCCCAGATAACATCAGATACTGGCAGGTATTTGGCAATGATGATCAAATTGAAGATTTCTTGCAGTGTAAGAATGATTTCGAATGTACAAATATAGATGTAGAGAATGATGATGATAATGTAAATAAATCATTTTTTGAGAATGATAGTGTAAATAAAGTAGATTTAGATGAAATGAATAAAATCATGAAGACTTTGATGTTTTTCATTTGAAAAACAATGTTTTACCTAGAGGTTTGGTCATGTTAGAAGACTTGTTTGATTTTAACGATGTAGCAAAAAATCCAAAGATTGAAGCTAGTGGTAAAGAGATTGAAGAGTGTAACATAGGAACAGAGGAAAAACCCAAGATGATAAAACTTTCCAAATCTTTACCCCCTGAGAAAAAATGCAAATACATTGAACTGTTTAAGGAATATGTTGATGTGTTTGCTTGGGGTTATTAGGATTTAAAATCTTGTGACACGAGTATCATACAGCATAGAATTCCAATAAAAGAAGAGCACAAACCTTTTAGCCAGAAACTTAGGAGAATCAATCCCAAGTTACTCACCCTGGTAGAAAAGGAAATTAAAAAGATGTATGATGCCAAAATTATAGTCCCCTTGAGATTTTCCAAATGGGTTTCTAATCTGGTTCCTACTAGAAAGAAGACTAGCGAGATCAGGTTTTGCATTCATTTCATAAACCTGAACAAGGTTTCCCTCAAAGACAATTACCCTTTGCCTAAAATGGACCACATCTTACATAAGGTAGTTGGGGACAGTAGGATCTCCTTACTAGATGGTTTCTTGGGTTACAACCAAGTTCTTGTCCACCCAAATGACCAGGATAAAACAACCTTCACCACACCCTGGGGAACTTTCATGTATGTGAAAATGACCTTTGATTTGATGAATGTTGGTGCCACTTTCCAAAGATCAATGGATATTTCTTTTGTGGACGAGCTTGGCAGGTTTATAGTCATATATCTGGATGGCATGACTATCTACTCCAAATCTGACGAGGAACATTCACAATATCTCAGACGAGTGTTTGAGGAGTGCAGAAAATTCAGGATTTCATTAAATCCCAAGAAGACCCTTTTCGGTTTAGAGGAAGGCAAGTTGTTGGGGCATATAATCTCTAAATATGGATTCAAAATAGACCCCAGCAGAATAGAGTCCATCCAGAAAGTGGAACACCCCAGGAACATCAAATAATTTCAATCATTCATCGGTAAAATAAATTTCCTAAGAAGATTCATACCCAACTTGGTCGAACTTCTCAGGAACATCACAAATATGTTGAAAAAAGACACCAAAATAAGATGGAACACTGAGTCTAAACAGTCATTTGAGCAAGTAAAACATGCACTCACACAAGCCCCAGTTTTGATCATTCCAGATTACACCAAAGATTTATTTTTGTTTTCTTTCGCATCTGAACACACCATCACAGCAGTACTATTGCAGAAAAACAACGAAGTGTATGAGCATCCCATAGCCTTTTTCAGTAAATCTTTGAGAGATGTTGTGTTGAACTACAATATTATGTAGAAACAAGTTGTTTCCCTGGTAAAGGCCATAAAATATTTCAAAGTCTATATTCTCCATTCTCACACAATTGCCTATGTTCTGAATGTTGTGGTAAAGGATATCCTGACTCGAGATAATCCAGATGGTAGGAGAGGAAAGTGGATTGTTTTTATTCTGGAATATGATAGAGAAATAAAACCCACTAAACTGATCAAAGGTCATGGTTTGGCCAAACTAATGGTTGAATCCAATTTTCATGCTTTAGACATTAATTTTTTAGTTGTAGTTGATGAGCAGGAAGAGCAGGCGACTCCAAATGTAAAAGAGGTATTCTTAAACTCTCCTTGGTACACGAACCTCATTTTTGTACTTCATAACTTACAAGATCCTCCTAGTCTAACTAAGACCAAAGCCAGATTTATTAAACTAAAAGCATTGAAATATTGTATTCTAGATGGAAACCTTTATTGGAAATATCTTGGAGGTATCTTACTTAATTGTCTATTGAAGGATGAAGCTGACAGGGTATTGCAGGATTTCCATGCAGGGGACTGTGGCGGGCATCTAAGTTGGAAGACCACAGCTAACAATATTCTCAGAGATGGTTTTTACTGGCCCACATTGTTTGTTGATGTACATCAAAAAGTCACCTCTTGCCACAAATTCCAAGTTTTAACTTTTCAAAGGTAAAAGGAATCTTTTGCCTCTACCCATGAAACCTATCTCGATTGAAGATCCATTCCAACAATGGGGTTTAGGATTTATTGGAGAGATACATCCACCCTCTTCGGTCCAACACAAGGGGATCCTCACAGCCATAGACTACTTCACGAAGTGGATCGAAGTTGTACCATGCAAGCAAGCCACTAACTCTGTCATCATTTAATTTTTGGAAACTAATATTTTGTCTAGTTTTGGATGCCCTAGGAAAATTATAGATGACAATGCAGTGGCCTTTAGATCCAAAAGACTTATAGATTTTTGTAGCCGGTACCACATTACTTTGGGACACTCAACAGCTTATTACCCTCAGGGAAATGGGTTGGTTGAGTCCTCAAACAAAAGTCTGGTGAATGTTATTAAGAAAACGCTACAAGAGAACAAGAAGTCCTAGCATAATAAGTTAGTTCATGTGCTTTGGGCTGATAGACTGACCACCAAAAGATCAATTGGCATGTCCCCATACCAGTTGGTATATGGTACTGAGGTAGTTTTTCCTTCTTCTTTTGGGGGTCCCTGTCATGAAACTATTGCAAGAAGTGAAAGCAGAGCCAAATGATACCCAAACAAGAATAAATTAGATGATTCAGTTGTAGCAGTCCATAGAAGAAGCGTATAACAAGACTTAGGTTATCCAGGAAGGTATCAAAAAGATTTATGACAAGAGAACTAAAGAGGATGATTTTGAGTTGGGTGATTTGGTTTTGAAGTGGGATTCCAGAAATGAGGATAAGGGTAAACATGGAAAGTTTGATAGCTTGTGGAAAGGCCCTTACATCATTCAGGCATTTAGAGGAAATAATGCATTTTTTCTCAAAGACAGTGATGGAACAGATTTGCCAGGTGGACCTGTAAATGGCAGGATGTTGAAGCATTACTTACCACCCCAATAAAGATTTCAATAATGCATTTCCACTGTACAAACCATTTCTTTTACATTCATGTTATGTGTGGGTGATGTTGGTCAGGTGGTTGAAGCCCACAGAGAAGGCCCTGAGCCATTGACTAGTGCCACCAAGTTTTCAAAATAAAATAAATCTAGTTGCAGAAAAAGCAATGGAGAAAATCTTTCAAGACATCAGTAAGAAGGTTCTTGGCACCTCACAAGGAGAGCACCATCCCTAGGTGGAGCCACTGTTTTAACCCTATGTTTCATAGGATCAACTGGTGACTGGAAATTTTACTCTTGTTTTGTTTTTGGTTGTAAATAATATTTCATTCTGCAAATAATTTACAAAAGAAAGAAAAAAAAAGAAAAAAAAAAAGAATAAAAGAGGGTATGAAAACAAAAATGATGAACGCCATGCAATAAGAATTTCTTGATCCATACAGTCTAACCATGGTCAAGTCTTTTGAATTTATGCTGATAGGATTAGTGAATAAAGCTTGGCTAAACTGTTTAATCTTAGCCGATTTATTTAGATTAGCTAGTGAATAAATTTGATCAAATT
>CBVK0100634851.1:0-18466 GCA_900067695.1 Picea abies | reverse complement strand
GATCAAATAGCCCCAGGGTAGAGTAATTTTTAGCCCAACAGCCTAATCTGAGTTAAATGTGTTAGGTAAATAGATTAGGACATAGGTTAGTTTGGATTTTCTTTCAATAAAACAAGCATAAATTTGGATGAGATTCTTTGTTTTGATGTTAGAAGGTTGTGTTCTAACCCCTTGGTGGCAAAATGAAAAGAAGCAGCGCAAAAAACCCACAAAATGGCGATATCCTAAGTTTTTTCAATGTAATGTGATTCACGCTATATGTTTAAATGGTGCACCTAGATCGATGGCTAAGCAAACATTGCTCAGATCTACGGCCAACAGGTAATATCGAACCCCCCTAATCATTCTACCTTTAATGGAGGGGAGGGGGGGTTCGAGTTGGTGGTATTCTCCGGAGGGCCCCATCCTAACGTGGCGCCTTTTTGTTAACTTGGACCCCCCTTGCTCCAAACCAGTTACCACCTACCCACCCCCCTCCAAGTAAACCGCCATACCATTTTTCCATACCACCACCACCTCATGACGTCACACTCCACTACCGCCACTTACAAGTCATGCGTCGTTTTTCTGCCAACATACCTTTTTCCCCCCAATCACCCATAACACATCACATCCCATTCACATGTCCTCCACGTCATCCTCATGAACCCATCACCTATCTGTTATCCTCCACCTCATCCCTGAGATATCCATTGGCCAATCAATGTAGTCAAACATATCTGTTAAACCTGCTGACTTGTCCCTCGCGCCCCAACGGATACCCGTTCGTTCAGATAATCCAGTTTTTCACCATTTTTTCACCATTCATGATCCAGATGTTGCTGAAATCATCGCCCTCCTCACCTTTTCTCCTTCAACCTCCATTAATCATTGGACATTGCAGTTGGCGTCGTTCTCTTTCATATTTTTTGTAGGTACCATTCGAAGTGATGGCGCCAAAGTCCAAACACTCAGAGATAGAAGAAAATCCATTCCTCCTGCCTCCTGTTGACCTCGACCAGATCCCTCTGGCTGACAAAGATTACTTGATCTTAGAACCCAAATGTGAATTTGATTTTGTTGATTTACACTCATGGTTCAGAGACACCTTCCTAGACTAGAGTGACGATATTGGACTCTGGGAGTCCAATCTCCCACTGTATATTTTTCCCCAAATCCACCATTTTCTTGAGTTCGCCCTAAATCACTAGGCACACTATCTTCCCAGTCACAGAGCTATTGTCTCATCATCTGGAGAGACCATGTTTACCATTACACCCGAAGCCATTGACTAGATGATGCAAATTCCCATATCTGAATCCTTTTCCCCTTTCACCATTGAAATTTTAACCGAAATGTACCAAAATTTATCGTTTCCCCAAAGAGCGCAAATTTTTGAGTTGTTCCTCCCTGAGAGTACCTAATTACCCAAGAAAAATACCCCTTACCATTCCTCCATGTTTTCAGCAAAAGGCAACCAAATAATTTCCTCTTTTTGTTGTCTACTCGGGTATTATTTAGACGAGTGGGTGGATGAACCCATCCTGGGTTTCATGTCCATTTTCTCCACCAAAGAGAAAGCCACCACCCAGTTCAACTTTAGCCATTTTTTGGTCGATAACATTCACGACCAACTTTTCAAATTTCTCATCGAAGGAATGTTTTGGTATTCATCAATACTGGCTTACATGTTCTTATTTTTCCAGTCAAAGAAAATTTTTTTTCTCCTACAGAAGCTCAACACAGAAGGCAGTCCACAGTCGGTTACATCCTGGACATCGTTGTTAAGGAGGAACTCATCAGAGTTCATTTTTAAGCATTTCGTTGACCAATTTTACCATCCAGTGGTAAGCATGTTAAGCGGGTGGGAAGAGCCCAGAATAAACGAAGAGATTCAGAGGATCCTACACCTATCAAATCTTGCTAAAACAGGGTATTGGTATTTATACCAGGACCACATAGAGATCAGAGTCTATGGGTGTGAGTTGGCCCCCTACAAGCTACCGAATTTCCTGCATGTCAGAATATTTTCCCTGGAATACGTAAGACAAATAATCAGCTCCGATGACATTCATTTTTTGGCCTTTAAAAGTAAACAACAGCTCAGGATTCAAGGTCAAATAGGTTCTTTCATCTACAATAGCAGAGCGGCAGGAGAAGAAGAAAACAACTTGTTACTGGAGATGAAGTTCAAGCAAATTTTCCCATGGAATTACGATCCTTGTGGTATCATTGCAAAAACAAGACTAAGGAATAAAATCTCTCCATACGCTCATGTTCCCAAACCAGAGATCGAGAAGTTCATGAACTAGACAGAGTGGGAGGAGAAAACTCTGATAGATAACAAACAATAGCCCCCTTCTGCCAGCATTGCACAGACTGATACCCCTCAGGCACCAGCAGAGAAAAGACCCAGGAAAGAGATATCTCCCTCAGTCACTAAAGTCTCAGTAGATGATATCTAGGTTTATAGAAAAAGGCCCAAGACCAGTCATACACTTGACAGGTCTGGTGGAGAAGAGACTCAGTCTACTACAGCCATGGAAGGGGAACATTCTCCATTTTCCTCAAGAAGCCAGTCGACGATGTCCACCTCCTCATCAAAGAAGCAGAGTGATACAACATTAACGACCAGGGTCGCATAGGAGTCTGCAGGGCTGAACCTTTTTGAGAAATATAACCTAATTAAGAAGGAAAACGAGATGTTGATAAATAGCACCTATGATCAGTTTTGGAAACAAACATCCACATCTCAGAATACACTATTATCCACCTTTGATACAGAAAAGGGGAGAATGTACATGGCCTACTTGCAGGCACAGGTACCTAAGCCCAAAACCATTTCTGATTATAGAAGGGAAACATTTAAGTTCGATGTTGCAGACGTACATCCAACTGATCGGATGGATTTACATAGAAAGACTGGAGAAATGATTTTCTCCACCTTGGAAAACACCTCCACGACTGCAGCAAAGCTACAGGTTTCATTGAACAATATCCAGACCGAGTTGAAGCTTGAGAAGGTGTTATCTTTTGAAAAGGATAACAAAGTTAAGTCCCTGGAAGAACTGGTACTCAAAATTGGGCACGATCCAGCCAATATCAAAGAAGCAAAAGATTTGATCAAAAAGAAGAATGTTGACATAGCTTCTTTGAGGAAACAATTGAAAATCTCAGTTATTGAAGATCCGCAGGCTAAAGAGATGGCTGAGACTAAAGACCAAAAAGAGGAGATGTTGAAGTTGATCATGGATTATAATGCTCAAATTAAAGAAATGGAAGTTGAGTTGGACAAGATGGTCAAGGAGAAGGAGAAGAATGTGCCAATGGTAGTCATATCATTGAATGCAGTCCCGATCACAGGAATCAGTACAACAACGACAACATCAACTACCACAGGGGAAATTCCAGCAGCAACATTAGTGACAGCTCCAGATGCAGCAGACCAATTGTCAAAAGCAATGGAAGATATGACTCTGCAAGGGGCAAGAATCAGAAAAATGCAAGAAGAGATTCAAAATCTCCAAAAACTGAATTCCACTTTCCAGGCTAGCTACAACACTGAGAGGAATAAGTCAGGCAAACTCAAACAGGAATTACAGCAGCTGCAGAAATAAATAGTCATGGTTAAGACTTTGTCAGAAGCCAAAGAAAATATTTGGATGGACATCTGCCAGTCAGTGATAGAGATTTGGCCCCTGATACAAATCATGATTGAACAACATGATCTAGTGCAGAGATCCAAATAGGCCATCGACAGGATAAAGGGAGAACTGGGAGAAATGCCTACAGAGGCCAATGAGATAATCAAATTCTTAAATTCTAAATCAAAAGAAGAGCTCGAAGCCCTGCAAATTGAGGCTAGGACTGAAACAATTCTTGAAGTTAAGAGAGTCTTGACCAAGAGGGGACTAATGCTGCAACTCGAGGAGAGAGTTCAGGCAATGTATGTCACGGTACAGAGGTTTTTCAGCAAGACTGAATCCTTGCAGAAGAAAGGTCTCCCAAGCTTATTTGTGATCAATAATAGGATGATTACTCTCTCAGATTATAAATAGAATATTCTCACAGTGGTGAAGGATGGGTCCAAGTTCACAGGCATAAAATGAAACATTGCAGGCAAAGCATTCTTGGAAACTCTGATATTAGACCTAAGTATTCAACAAGAGATAAAGTATCTTTTCATCACCAAACCCACCTTCACTAAGTACACAGAGACGAATGATGTGTACCGAAGGCTGCTCAAAGTCAACATCCCCAGTCAACAGAGATGGGATGACCTATGTGACTTGATCAAATAGAAGATGATGTGGATATACAAATCAGCACACGAAGCAGTCAAAGTGAAGTCGATGACTCACCAACAACATTTCCAAAATCATATCAAAGAAATCCGACACATCATTAGCAGTTCCTACAATTATGTATTTTGTTATCTAGTTAGTTAGATTCAGATTCTACCATGTCATGATCATTAATGACAAGATCAATTGTAATTTTTCTTATAAATACTTCAAACTTCGAAGTATTGAGGGTTGATCTTTACGCCCAAGCAAGTTGTAAATTGTAATCTTTTTGAAGAGATCTACCAGTAATAAAAAGGATGATTCACAGGATTCCTACGTGTTAATTGTTGGTGATGTTTACTCCTCTTCGTTGAATGGTTTATCTTACTTCGTTATCATTTTGTTTTCTATATCTGATCATTTAAAAGAATTTAAAGTTGCAGAATTTATCTTCATATACTCTGTTTCTGGCTTTTAAAGATCTAAACGTTTATCTTTTAACGCTATGATAAGGAAATTCTTCAATGCATCTTTGTTTTAGTTGATCGTCTCATCTATTTCTGCTATCCATCATTTTAAATTCTCAAGGATACAACATTGGCATTATCCTGACCTGTGAAGAAACCTAATAAAATATGTTCTCAGATCTCAAACATTAACACATACACCATAGCCCAATGGATGCATAAGCAATATTTCAACCATTTTATAAAACAAAACAACACAGTCCCATTTATTTAACTAGCCTAATATCTAAAACCTAAAACATATCTAAATCTTACAAAGAGATCCCTCTCTAAAACTGGTAGGGCTAGATCCCAGTTTCGAAGTGGTTGGATAAATTTTTCCTCTGATAAATTTCTTCTACCTCCCGAAAACTTCTGGGAATTTACAGAGAGTTAACACTTTCCAGATTGAGACAGATGCCAACGGATACGCCCTGGGTTTAGTATTGATGCAATATCTTAAGCCTACATGTTACCACTCTGAAACTTTTAACCAAGTTGTTGTTAACTATCCTACATATGATAAAGAGTTGTATGCATTAGTTCAAAGTGTAAAGAAATGGAAGCACTACTTGTTAGGGAAGGAAACAATCATACATACAAATCACTAACCCTTACAGTATCTCCAAGCACAAACCAAGCTGCACCAATCTCGGCATTATAGATGGATGGGTTTTCTTCAACAGTTTCATTTGATAATCAAATACAAAAAGGGTACGAGTAATAAGGTAGTTGATATGTTTTTGCTTCTTTATCTCATGATAGCTATGTGGAACAATATGTTATTGATGAAGATTTTAAATAAGTATTTGAGAAGCTAACCCATGGTGCACATATAGAGAACTATTGTCTACAGGGAAAACTACTCTACCATCTTGGAAAGATATGTATTCCTACAAGTGAACGAGTCCATGTAATATGAGAATATCACACTTCTCTCGTGTCTGGGCATTTTGGGGTAGGAAAAACTATGGCTCATCTGCAAAGGTTTTGTTACTAGCCTCAGATGAAATAAATTGTAACTAAATATGTAAAGGGGTGTATGATGTGTTCTACTTGTAAGCCCACTAATAGAAAATTGGGGCTATACTCACCACTTCATGTTCCATCCCATCCATGGGATAGTATCTCCGTGGATTTTGTAGGGGGTTTACCAATGTCAAAAAGGGGTCATGACTATTTGTATGTTGTAGTGGATAGGTTCAACAAGATGTGTATCTTGATGCCATGTAAAAAGAATATCATTGTTGATCAAACTGTTAATCTCTTCTTTCAGTATGTTTGGGTTCACTTTGGGTTACCCACATCCATTGTCTCAAATCAAGATACTCGATTCCTTGGATATTTTTGGACAAAATTGTGGAGAATGATGGACACCAAGTTGAAGAGGAGCACAGCTTTTCATCCATAGACTGACAGACAGATAGAGTTTGTTAACTGAACAATGGTACTTTTGATTTGAGGCTACTGCAACAAACATTCCAAGTTATGGGATGAACATATACCTTATGTACAACATGCTTACAATCGAGCCTTACATTCTTCCACTCAATGTTTTCCATTCGAGACATGTTTTGGGTATTTAACTAAGGTCCCTTTGGACTTGATGTATGGGAGAGATGTTGATTTAAATGAAGAAATAAATGAATACAGGTCCTGCAAGTTCATTCAAAGGATCCAACAGATACACCAAGAAGTCATGGAATAGTGGGAGAAATTCAAGCACAGTATAAAGCTCGACGGGACAAACACAGGGTTGACCATCAGTTCTAGGTTGTAGACCAGGTATGGCTTCACATCAGCAAGGAGAGATTGAAGGGTGAAGGAAAGAAACTCAAGCCCGTCTGGTATGGACCCTTCATTATTTTGGAGAAAAGCGGTACCAATGATTTTCGTTTATATCTTCCACCATATATGAAAATTTACTCAGTTGTAAACATGGAAAACTTGAAACTTTTTTAGCCTCCCATGATCATGGTTCAGGGTGAAGAAGTTTCAATACCTTCATTTGATGAGTTTTCTTCTAAGTACTTGGACGATTTGAAGGAAGATATCATCCTAGACAAAAGGACGAGGACTTCACACAGGGCCGATGTTGATTATCTTCGAGTGGGATTAAAGGCCACACATCCAAGCAAAGAAAAGTGAATTGAGAAAGAAAAGGAGAGGGGACTCTTCCCTCACTTATCTGTTTATTGATGAAAGCCTTAGGTAGTCCAAAAATCTCTCATTGGGAAGGCGTGATCCAAAAAGGATCCAAAGAAGACTAAGGATAACTCAAAATTCGCAGAAGCACCTCAAGAAGCTCAGAATGGCCTTAGCAGATAGAGAAAGGGAAAAAATTCATAAGTCCTACAAACTTAGTAAAATCGGCATCATTGCGAAGAACACGTCGCCATATTTCCAACAACGTAAACGACTTGTCAATGGAGTTACGAATCAAAATATATTCGCGATCAAAGTTTTGGTCAACCTAGCCAAATCAACAGGGGTGAATCAACCTCTGTACTGTTGACGTCAACATCAGTATGGATGGAGTCAGCATCCATACAGGGTACATGACACACACAGAGGATGACTTGTATCATGATGATGTCATCATGATGACGTGGCAGCACTAGAGGCTGCCACGTGTCACCTAATTTTGGCATTTTCCGATCAATCTGTGGGCCAATGGAAAAGTGTCACGTGGAAATATGTACAGCCACTCGATAAGTGACATGGAAAGATGATGACGAGGCAAGGTGATGTCAGTGCCATGTGGCAGTATGTACAGCCACTCGATAGGTGACGTGGCAAGCTGACGACATGGCAGGGTGATGTCAGTGCCACATGGGCAGTTGACTGTGTATTGTGTAACCAATATGGAGGTGCCACGTGGACCAATAAGGAGGTGCCATGTGGCACCCACAATTTTCCCAATGAGGGTTGGGTCAGAATAAACCAAAATAAAAAGAAAGGTCTAGCACTAGATCTAACGATCGGAATCAACGCAACAGACATATATGTATATGGTGAAGCCGACGGCAAGTATCGATCGGCCAACGCCTTTTCCGGCGGTCAGTCCGGTGAACCCCCACCAAAATAAATGGTCAAACAACTTCACACCAAAAAGGGGGCGGAGGGATTCAAACCCCGAACCTCCAAGAACCAACGCCCTAATTAACCCTCTGCCAACTGTTTGGCCCAAACAATCACATCATTCAATCCACCGAGTTTTTTATTTAAAAATTGAAATTTGCCAATGCACGAAGGGAAAGGTGCACACACCAGTACACACTAGGCATAGATTTCAATGCAAGAGTATTGTCATTAATTCACGTTGCAGGCACGAAAAATGAGACGATATTTCTCTTGGGCTTGGGACTGCCAAAGTCAGATCGAGGTGTGGAGAAAGCCATTTTTGGGTAATTTGACGCCACAAATTCAGTGGTGCTATTTGTTTTCTCATTTGAGCAAAGCTTCTGCATCTTAACTCCAAAATGAGGTATACTTATGTATTTTTCCATTGAGTTAATAAAAAGGCCTGCCCATTTGAGAGCAGGACCTGGAGACATAGTCCATCAGGGATGAACTTCGTTATCAAGTTTTCTATGTTTAGATCGTATGCACATGTCTCTTCATTATTGATTTTTGCCTTCTTTATGGTGCACTTCATTTTATGCTCATTTAATACAATTCTTTAATAAATCACATCGATGAAAATATCATGGATCAATCCCGTTCAAAATACATAATCTTATTTCAAAGATTAATCATGAAATCAACAATGCTACAACCTCGTATTAAAGTAATTTGTTTAGTATACTAATTATGGTTGTTTAGCTAGGTGGGTTAGTTTGATTGGTTGAGCGATGTGAAATACAAGCAAGAGGTTGTAGGGTCAAGTCCTTGGGACAGCTACCTCAGTGAATATTGTGGGCCTCACTTGATGTCCCCACTGGGTTGTGTTTCCAAAACTGCAACCAACCGATTTGTCTTTTATACCACCCTCTAAATGAGGAGAAGTTCCCAATGGGTTTCTTGGGATGTGCATTTCATCGAAAAAAAATGAAGATTTTTTTTTTTAATTATGGTTTACATTTAATTTTGCATGTAACATTCCCCAACCCATATGAGGACCATTATGTGCGGAAAACTCATAAAAATTCAAATTTACTTCTAATTAATTTATTGTAGCTTCCAAATACGAATTACAATCAGATTTATCTATTGTCTTATACCATTTATTAAATGCATCTACAACATTCTAAAATAGACATGAAATGCAACTAATAACTTATTACAACAACATATATATCAAGCTTATACACAGAGTTCATGCACAACAATTTAACTCATAAATACAAGACATAAACAGATAAAAAAACTTATCTTTTTAATACATTTGTGTAACCAACTACTTGAGACGGATGTTCCACCCAACCATAGACTTGTTGTTCCAAATCTCAATAACAAGTCTATTGGCAAATGTTTAACGGGTAGCGTATGCTTGTCATTGATGGAAAGTACAACAGTGAAGATGGCAGGATCATAGTGTGCATCGACGGAAAAACAGGAAAAACGTAAGCTCGGGAGGAATTAGCGCAAAGTCGAATGCAGTGCGTTTAACAGGTATAAGAATAAAATTAAGGGCATCCATATTTCTCCATCTGCAGAAGAAAGGAAGAAGGATAAAATCCCTTAGGGATCTGAGCGTGTGAGAAGCTCGGGAGAGACAGCACTGAGTGTGCATGTGAAGACTCTGCAGAGGCGCAGAAGTCCAAGAATCCCTTGGGGATTCGGAAGTGAAATCTCAGAAGGAACAGCGTCGAGGAGAACGCGCACAGCAAAGCTCAAGATACAAGAGTTCGCAGAGGAGAAGGAAGACAAAGGTCGAGGCCATTGAGAAATTGTAATTCTCCCAAGGTTGGGAGGAAAGTGTGCAAAGCTCAAGAGGGAGCACAGTCGTCGTCAGATCAGATGAAGAAGAAGATTTGGACCATTGGTTTCTACGTCTAGGAGGAGCTCAAGAGAAGCCTACAGAAGGGAGAGATCGAGAGTCGTTGGATCTCATTCAGAAATCTCGTCAGTCGTCAGATCGGACAAGAGTTGCACAAGGTTTAAGCCAAGGTGAAATCCCAAAAGGAGGGTTGACTCATCGGGGTTTCACATATTGGGAATCCCGTGAGCCAATCCATCGCGGCATTGAAAAGCTCGAAACCCTGATGAGTGGTAAGACTACGGTCATGGGGATAACGGTCATATGGGCTAGGAGCCTAGCCAGGAGAGCTAGTGCGTAAAGAGCGCGTCGGGATTCGAGGGATTGCAAATCCTAAGGACATACATGTTTCGACATTGGAAAGTCCGAAACCCTGATGAGGAGGTTTGGCTGCTATCATATAGGGGGAGGTCACGTGGACCACGAGCTTAGCCAGAGGGCTAATTGAAGTTAGAGACGTCAGATCGAAGCGCAGGGTCCGACCACCGTTGGATCGAGGAAAACCTGCACGATATTTAAAAAGTGCAAGGAGTAGAGGGCTCACAAATCCCGGAAGCAGGAGGACCATCCATCTCAGGGGGTTATGTGGACCGTTGATCTGACTCCCTGTCGGGGTTTCGAGGATCGAGAGTTGGAGATGTCAAAGAATATTGACATCAAGAATCCCAAAATCGCGATGTGTGAAATCCCGACTGAACCTGAACCGTGAGATCAAGATGTGATCTAGACCATCGACCCAACTCACGTCAGCAGACCAAGTCAGCTAGGAACATGTGGCACAACCAGGTAATGACAAGTGTCAGACTGATTCAACATTTCAGACACATGTAAGTCACGAATCAGAGTGACACGTGGTAGTATTCAACACATGTCAATCCACATGTGACGTTAGTAGATGGACACCACGTCGGAGTTTCAAAAATCGCATTTTGGAAATGTCAAAGAAAATTGACATCAGGAATCCCAATATCGCGATAGGTGAAATCACGATATAATCTGAACCATCAGATCAAGTGTTGATCGGAGGGCTACTAATGCATGACACAGTGAAACTACCAGAAACCATTGATGGCGTCTGCTAGAGAATTCAAAGAAACCCCTGTGTGATCGCCAGAGGAGATGAAGAGTCTCCAAGCTTTGTCCAAGTGAAGGAAAACTATTTTTAGAATGGATTGACAGATGGATGAGCGTGGAAGCCTGTAACTAAAACAGAGAAGGTGAGCTCGACTGTCACAGAGAAGACAAAGAGTCCCAACTGCCAGAGAAGCTGAAGAGTTATGATGATGATCACGCAGAGCACTCGAGAGGTGGAGGAGATTGGCGCGGTATGAGCATGCATAGGAATGGTAAATATTGCATGCACAAGATGCATAGAAGATATATATACACGGTACAGAGAAGAGATGGGGTTGTTGTTGGTGGTGGTGGTTGTTGTGGTTGTTGTTGGTGAAGGTGATTCATGTGTGAAGAAGGAGGAGAGTGCAGCAGCTGAATAGCACAGAAGAGGAACTGTGCAGTGAATGGACATGGAGCATAAAAAATAAAAAGCAGAAGAACAAACAGCGCAAGTGATGTGTGCAGAAAGGCAATGAGGCAGACAGAGCAACGAAATGCAGCAGAACAGTGATAAGTCTGGTAAGCCATTGTTGAACATCATATCATTGTAATAATTTTCAGTAGCAAAGATTTATATTTCAGGGTGGATGGTGCTCTCAGCAAGTTGCGGCTTGAAAAACAGAGGTTGTAGCCTCATTATGAGTTGGTGCTCATATGTATGATAAGGTAAAGAATGTAACTATTACTTATCATATAAAGGAAAAGAGGTTTTTACCCTGTATGGGTTTCCTTGAGAAATATCTGTCTCTGTGTTTCTCATATATGTGACTGATGTTGAATGTGCCATTGTTTATTTCCCTCCATTATTATGATCATCATTCAGTGTTTCTGCAAAGAGTATAAAAAGAAGCATAATTGTTTAAGCTCGGTAACAACTAATTCACCCCCCCTCTCAGTTGTCCAACAAAGTCACCCTCGAGCTAGGGCTAGCAATCCACAAAATAGGGTGGTCTCTCACTATCCACTCACAACTCAAAAAATCCACAACCCACCGGTATTATCCAACAACTATCTTGATTTTCCACAAGCTCTCTTTCTCTCGACCTTCTCAGCCCAAGGAATGTACCCCTTCACTGATCAGTCCCTTGGGCATCCCATTAGTTTATCAGGGTCTCTCTAGCACAAGTAACTAGGAATCTCTCTACTAGGAACCCAAGGGAACTCACTACTCAGAAAGATACCAACAAACACTTGTTGTTACAATGAAACTCACATAGGAATTCACTCTTCAGGCCTGACAACCTGGCTCTTCAATCTTCATCTCCAAAACACTCCAAAATTCTCCAACATGCTCTAGAATTTTTCCTCCATGGTTTCTCCAACTTCAAGCTCTCTTTCATTCTCTCCACTTATAGTTCATGCCCCAAAAAATGAATGTCTAAAAGTGTTGTAGCTGTCCATATGAATTTCCTCTCATTTGGTTTCCTTTCTTGACTCACACACTTCCTCAAGCTGATTGTACTAAGGCCCCATGCTTCCAATAACTATGGGACGTGACTTCTCACACCCACCCTCTTACATGCATTCAATGATTGGCTTTGGGGATACTCAATCAAAAAATAGAGTTTAATACTTAGTGATAATAAAATTCAGGAATGTGGGTGGAATTAATAGACATGGGTAACCCCTCTTAGACCCCTCTCTTAGACATTATCCTAGACCATGCCTTCTCTTGTGGATTAATTCAGCCCCCATCTCTGTATATATTCCCTTAGAAGTCGGCATCACATTTTATTAACATTCATAAATACATTCACATATACATCGTTTTGGTCGTAGCCACACATTATATCTACATTAAGCTTTAATTAAACTAGGTATTATAGTGGGGATGTTACAACCCCCCTCCCCTACATTTTTTTCATCCTCAGTGCACACTATGGTGATATACAAATATATACAAATTTACATCACAATGCTTACAGAAATAAAATTATGCAAGTTTACACCTCCAGCAACAGTTCCAACCAAAATAGCATGTTCCTCTCACCCCATGGACCCAAGGAATGCACTATTCATTTATTAGAGCTAACCCAAGGAATGTATGTTGGCCCTTGACCAAGTTTTGGGAACACTTGGTCATATTTGAGCATTTTTGGGACTTTGGTAGCCTGTCGAACATGGAGCGCCAGATGAAGCGGAGATTGGAGAATCTTGGCCCACTTTTGGGTCCCTTTTTGGGCTTTGGGAATATGTAATGGGAAAGGGATGTCGGCCCGTGGGTTTACCCATGCTTAGGCCCACTTTTGTATGTATAAATAGAAGGATAGGAAATGTAAGAGAGGGAGTTGAATAGTATGTCTATGTGATGTATGCTAAGTGCAAGTAAGGTCTGGAAAAGCTTAGTGCCTACATGAGACTTGCAAAAGCTGAGTGCAAGTTATTGTAAGAAGTTGTAGAAGGTTTTTTGTGCCATAACGCAAGGAAGAACGATCTGGCGATCTGCGCAGATCTTTTGTCCTATGCGCAGTAGGGTTTGGTGGCTATGTGCTTGTAACCACTTGGCTGACGATAATAGAGAAGAAGAGTTGGTGGACATAGCCCCAGGGTGGGGGTGAACCACGTAAATCTATGTGTTATGCTTTATGCTTTGACTTGATGTGTTTATCCCTGCTTTTGCAAAGTGCTTTGATATATTTAGATGGATATACTTATGCTTTGTGCTTCATTAGATGTGTATTATTAGTAGATATGATATGTATGAAGATGCTTAGTGTTGATCTACTGATCTGATCTGTTTTAGTTTTGCTAAGTACTAAGATACCTTAGATCTAAGTGAATGTTGCAATGCTCTGTGTTATCTGCGAAGTATAATAAGGATTGAAAATTGATGAATGATCGATGCTAAGTGCTCTGTAAGCGATATAATCACAGATATGTGTCCCAGCTTAGGTTGCAGACACTTGAGTCCTGCAACCACCCATGCCTCTACCTCGGGTGAGACTTCATCTGCTTCGCAAGTGTTGTCGAAAGGGCCAGTAGTTAGGGTTTTGTTGGTGCGCTCTTGTAGCATTGAACCCTGGGTCTACCCCTGTGCCAACAATGTACCATTTGTTTATCAAAGTTAACCCAAGGAATGTGTCATTATTTTATTAGGTCCCCTAGTGCAGGTTGGATAGGGCTCTGAAATGTGTTTCTGAAACTCTAGTTGCTCAAAATGGAATCATTTTGTGCTCCCATGTATCATCTTCAAGGTTGTAGAAGGTCCATTGAACCTTTACCAACCCTATGGCTTTGTTCTTGAGCACTTTGAATTCCTGGTCTAGGATGCATATTGATTCCACCCAAAAATCTCCTTCATGCTCCACTTGGATCACATTCCAATCAATTGTGTGGTTAGGGTCAAACACATCTTTCTTTAATAATGACACATGAAATACATTATGCACTCTCATGGATGTAGGAAATGATAGCATGTATCAAACTGGCCCCATCTTTTCTAATATTTCAAAAGGTCCAAAATATATTGCTTCCAACTTTGGGAAAATTCCTATTCTTAGAGAAAATGTCTTCGCCTTCACTTTTAAAAACACATGTTCGCACACTTTGGAATCTCTAAAACCTCTATTCTTGTTTGCATAACTTTTTCGTCTATCCTAAGAAACCTTTAAATTCTACTCGATATTTTCCATCTTCTCTTCCATTTCCTTCAACATATCTGGTGGCCCAATAACAACTTTGTCTGTTGGATTTTCCCAAGTCACTGATGTGTTACACTTCCTTCCATACAATGTGTCAAACAAGCTCATCTTCAATGAAGATTGATACCCATTATTGTAAGAAAATTTGACTAAATGAATAGAATCTTCCAATTTTGATGGATGATACATCACATACATTCTAAGCATGTCCTCAATTATTCTATTAGTCCTCTCTTCTTTCCCATCTAAATCTGGGTGATATGTTGTACTAAGATTTAGATTTGTCCCAAAGCCTTTGAACAAACCTTTCCAAAAATTGGAAGTGAATTTTGGATCTTTGTATGAAACTATTGCCTTAGGCACTCCATGTAACCTAAAAACTTATTTCATGTAGATTTCTTCATTATTGCCCGCGTTGTGTATTGTCTTCACTGGAATAAATTGTGTTTCCTTAGTCAATTTATCCACCACCACCATGATGGAATCATGTTGCTTCACTGTCCTAGGCATCTTTGTAATAAAATCAATTGTAACTACTTCCCACTTCCATTATGGAATGGGAAATGGTTACAACAATCCCACTGGATTTCTATGTTTTTTCTTCACTTTTTGGCACTCTAGACATCTGGATATGTAATTAGCCACTTCTTTCTTCATTCCTGGCCAAAAATATTGGCTTCTTACAACTGCAATTGTCTTCTAATATGTTGGGTGCCTAACATACGACACATTATGCATTTCCTTCATCACTGCATTTTCATCTCACTGGAATTCAACACATATACTTTGCCTTTGTACATGAGAATTCCATCTTCTTTTAGCTCATAGTAATAAAATTTCTGCTGAAAATTTTCTTACTATAATGTTTCTTTTATTTTAAAATATGTTGATATGAATTTGTTGTTGTAATAATTTTGTCCTTTAGATCAATATTGTACATAATAACAACTACAATATGCATCTCATGTGCTCTTCTATTGAGTGCATCAACCACCTAACTTAGTTTCCTTTGATGTGCTTAATTTCAAAGTCATACTCACTAAGAAATTCAATCCATCTAATTTCTCTGACATTTAGTGTTGGCTTGCCAAACAAATGCTTGAGACTACAGTGGTCTGTCCTTAGCTCAAATTTCCTCTCCATGAGGTAATGTCTCCACATTTTTAATGCATGTACAATTGTTGCCAATTATAATTCATGTGTAGCATAATTCTTCTCATTCTCTTTTAGTTTTATGGAATCATAGAATACCACATGATCTTTTTGTGTGAGGACTCCACTAAGTCCTTCATTGCATGCATCAGTACACACAACAAAATATTTATCTAGATCTGTAATCTTGAATATTGGCGCACTTGTCAATATGTCTTTCAGTTGTTGAAAGATCTCTTCACACTTGGGAGTCCATTCAAATTTTACTCCCTTCTTTTGCAAAGAAGTGATTGGGCTTGCAACCTTTGAGAAAGCTTTTATGAATCTTTGGTAATAACTAGAAAGACCCATGAATGATTTGATCTTTGTCACATTTATTGGCACTAACCATCCTCTAATGACCTCTATCTTCTCAGGATCCACTGCTATCCCTTCTGCTAAAATTATATGCCCCAACTAGTGAATCTTATTTTGATAAAAGATGGACTTACTTATCTTAGCATACAATTTATGCTCTCTTAAAACTTGAAACGCCATTCTTAAATGTTGCTCATGTTCCTCTTATAACTTAGAGTAAATGAGTATATCATCTAGGAACACAATTACAAATTTGTCCATGTATTCTTTGAATACTCCATTCATCATGCACATGAAAATTGTTGGTGCATTTGATAGCCCAAATGGCACTACCGTGAATTCATAATACCCATATCTTGTTTTTGAACGTTGCCTTGTTGATGTCTTCTTCCTTTATCCTCACTTGATGATATCAGTTGTTGATCTATCAAACTTCGCCCAACTCTGTCAATGCTCGCTCATAGGCCATCAACCATCGGAGATTTATTTTGGTCAAACCAAACTCTTCGCCAAACTCACCAATCTGACCATTGATCATCGACGATTTCTCTTGGTGAATTTACAACACTTATAAATTTTGACCAAATCCACGATGAATCTAGGTCGTCGATCGATCATTCAAACTGATATTGAATGTTGATTTGATCCATTTTTGAAACAATCAAAAATGAATCTAGGTTGTCGGTTTGATCCATTTTTCAAATAGACGAAAATGAATCCTGGCCATTGATATGCCAGACCTTGGAAACCTCTGAAATCCTTATAAATTTTTAAATTTATCAAAATGAATTTAGGTCATTGATCTCGAGATCGAACATAATCTCAGTCGTCAACTCACCAAATTTGTCCAAATTCTACAACGACCATTAAAACACAAAATTTGACCTTCCAAGTAAAATTTAGCTATGCAACTCTGTAGATCGACTCCATTAAACCCCTTAGACAATTCTGAGACCTTTAAACATGAATTTTGCTCACGAATTTGGGGATTTCTCATTAATTTTTCACCATTTTTCCCCAAATCCGCACAAACCAAAATCTGTAACAATGAATTTACCAAATTCGCACCCATCTCGTCCCATACAAGTCTGATGTTTGAACCAAAGGCTCTGATACCATAATGTAACGTTTCTCATCCCAGTTGAGTACCATTACGTGTGAAAAACTCATAAAACTCAAAATTTACTGCTAATTAATTTCCTATAGCTTCCAACTACAAATTACAATCAAATTTAGCTATTGTATGACACCATTTATTAAATGCATTTATTATTACACGAAACTTAGATTAAGATTTCTAAACTTACATTGTAAAATAAAATAAAAGATTTGGACATTTGATTTGTACATGTCAAATGTAATTAATTCTTCTTCAAACATTTATAGAAATATTTTGCAATTTTTTAAGTAAACATTTAAAGAAATATTTTGCATTTTTTTAACATTTATAGAAATACTTTGCATTTTTTTAAATTAACAGTGAATTCTTTTGTTAATCTCTAAAAAGTTATGAATTCCACCTCCCTAGCATTGTGAAATAAATTATATTTTTTATAATGAAAATTTAAATTTTTTAACAATTTACTTCATTTATATTAATAGAAATTTTGGTAAATTGTATGGGTTCTACAATCTAGTACAGGGGATGTTGAGACATTAGTATGATGAGGTGTTAGATGATCAATTTAATTAATAAAAAAAATTAAAGTTTACTTAATTAATAAAATTAAAGTGAATTTAATTTAAAAATAATAACAAAATAAAATGAAATGAAAGAATAAAAAAAAATACACTTTAAGAAATTAGATCCCTCTAAATGTTTGATAAATCCAAGTTTAACATGAATCCACTCTGATTTAAAAAATATAAAAGTAAGTATTGATATACATATCTATGCTCAAATAATACTATGTATATCATGTACATTTGATAACTATATGTATGTGTCTCTATCTCTATTGTTATTTTAAAGTGTCACTTTTGGTGGCTTTGAGGATAACATGGGCATGGGGTTTGAACCATTCTGTGACTAGGGGTTTGATCCATTCTTTGTGAGAACGTGGCTAGTGATCTACATGCCTTAAACCACTACTTTTGAGTGCCCCAATGACTATCTTAAATGAAAAATAAAACTTTATAAAAAAATAAAAGTAAATCTCAATTAAAAGTAAAAAATTATTCACTCTTGACTAAAATCAACTTTGATTTTTAAATTGATATATGTCCCAAACAAGTGTGTTTATATTAACTTTCAACCCAAACAGTGATTGGTAAGTTGAGTACCAAAAAAAGTCATAAAGGTTAAACATTTCTGGCTTCCCAATATAAACATGGGAAAATCAAAAAATACTTGTCAATGGTGAGTCCTCACATCAATCTACGTGCCTTAAAACCCAATCAATGTGCTTGCCTTAATATCCATCAGGCAGATGCATGCATCTCCCGTGA
>CBVK0100634849.1:0-13962 GCA_900067695.1 Picea abies | reverse complement strand
AGTTACAATATTTCAACACTTAGTAGATTATGTGGACAGATTTAAGGCAATTTTCAACGGTTAAATAAGGAGTTATTGAAGAATTTAGTTAGGGTTTTCTGCAGCCCTAATGGTTGTAGGTTAAATTTGTAACAATAGTAAGAAATACTTGGAGAAATGAAACGCCCTAGTGGCTCAAGCAAGCATTTATAGCATAAATTTGATTCCACTAGGAACAACTTCAAAATCATGAAATTTCACGTTTCCCAAAGCAACAATTTTATATCTCCAATGCAACAAGTGATGACTAGTGCCTTTAATGATTGGGTTAACGGAGTCAAGAAAAAAAAGAGCTAGAGGTACTACCTCCTTGGGGGTGTAAATCCCTTACTCCCCAAGGCAAGTATCTCTAGACAGGGTTTAGACTAAGAGGGTGTATGCACTTATACTTCTATTAGTAAACCCTTATTAAATAAACAACCAATAACCAAGAAAATAGCCATACACAAGAGCACAAGAGAGAAAATAGCCATACACAAGAGCACAAGAGAGAAAATAGCCAAAGATAACGAAAATTTCAGTCCAAGGCCTCTCCAAATGGGAGAGATATGATTTAAAATGAGATCTTATGATTTTATACAAAATGTCACTGACATAGTTTGTCCACATAATTTTAGGGTAAACCACAAGATTAGGGGTCAACAATCCTATTCTTGCCCCTTTACACAAATAATATTAAAAAAATCATCTTTAAATTCACTTTTTTGCACAAATGAAAACCCTAAGAGTGACGTCACCCCTTTAGGAGGGGACATTCTGGCACTTTTAGGCCAAACGTTAAGTTGGAGATGGTAGGGTTGGGCCTCCGAAGGCCATGTGTCTCCAATCCAACCTTCTTCTTCATGATCCAAGGGTTTCTTCCTTCAAAACATGCCATGTGTAGCCATCACCACCTCAAGCCTCTCAAGCATGACGTCAAACCTCCAAATGATGACGTTTTGCCTCTTCTAGGAAAAACGTTTGGCGTGTGAGGGCTAGGTCCTCTCTCTTAAGTCATCTTCTAGGCCTCCAAAGGTTCATCTTTCTCATTCGGCATGTGGGCCCTTGGCATCCAATCTATGGGCTTCAAGCCCCATGGAGGCCCAAGCTAGGCTTGTTCCTCCAAAACTGTCCACTAACTAGGTCCTGTAGAGACAAATAAGTATGCCCTCCAAGGATCTCAAGTCAAAATATCATGATGAGTAAATCAAATCAATAAATGAGCCACCGAAGCATGTGCATCAAAGATTACCCTGTCAAACAAGTAAGTGCTCAAAGACATTATGTGACTTGCCAAGCTTGAATATGGGGGGTTGACAAGGTGTCCTATTGGGTAGATCTTTCCTAGGTCAAGGAGTGTTTCCTAAGTGATCCCTCTCTAAGCTATGTAAAGTGGATGAAGTGGTTAAGGATCAAGACTTAATGGGCATTTGGTTCATGACATATAAGGGGTTGTAGTGTCTCATTCATGGGTGCCTTTGTAGAGGGTGTGTGGCACCTTCGTTTGCAATGCAATTTTTCCAAGCCCATCGTTTTTCCATTCTTTGTTTCTTTCATGTTTTAAGGACGAGTTGAAGGCCACTGTCTTGGCGTGGTGCCCAGATAATGACAATGTCACTCACAAATACCTTGTGGAAATGAAAAGGTTGGCTCGTGATGAGACCCCCTTTTTCTTAGCCATGCAATTGAGAGCCATTACCTTGGCTTGGTGACCAGATGATGGTAATGCCATACCAATAGATACCCATGATCGTGATAGGCCGACTCGTGATGAGACCTCCTACTCGTGATGAGACCTCCTATCCTCCAACTAACACCCTAAGCATTCTATCATTTATTCTTGTGGGTCCCCCTTTTCTTACAGATAAGTGTTTCATTGCTTTCTTGGGGAATCCTTGGGAAAAGCATTTGGAAGGTTTATATATAGGCTTTTATCTTTTACCCAACAACAATCCCTCTGATCCCCATAGAATGAGGGACAACCTCTTCTTGGGTCAATACACCCTAAAATCCTAAGAGATAAGGAAATGGGGGGTTTAAGTGATGAAAAGTGGTAAGTATGGTCATGATCAATACAATGGCTCTTCAGGGGAGCTCCTAGTAGTAAACCCATTCCCAAGGAAGACCACTTACTAGGGCACAATGTCAACCACCAAGGTGAAACAAGGCAAAATGCATAATGCCGGAGCATATGTCATGAAATCTAAAGTAGTCTAAGATACAACATACTAAAATGCCTCAAATATTGAAATGACACCTCAAATATTGAAATGACACTCACCATAATACCTGACTTGTACCTCATGTAGCAAGGCCTAGTGCCCCTTGGAAGCTAGTGGGTGTGGTGGATGCCATTTGAAAATCCTGACCTCTGTGGTGGTGAGAAGGGTCTCCATCGGTGAAAGTGGACACTGTTGGTCATGAAGTCTCTCGACACTCCATATTTGCAACTTGAGGGCCTCGAGACATAATCCCCTTAGTTATCCCACAAAATGGGGATAACATCTAGCTACTACTTGGGGGGACATGTGCTTGCCGTTTAGTGCACGAGAACTGCATTATCTCCTGGTAGACCCGTGTCTTCCAAAACTCGGACAAAAGAATCAGAGCATCTAGGGTGGTGCTATCACCCTTAATCCATATACATAAAAAATCCAAAATAAAAGCTAATCTAGAAAATAAAAGTTTTGACATTTTTTTTTTTTTTTAATTTCTAAACTAAGCTTTTTTTTTTTTTTAATTTCTAAACTAAGCATGAAATCAATATGCAAGTAGAGAAAAATGAAAATAAAATGCATCTAAACTAATATGAGCAATCAAGATGCAAATGCACGAAATCAATATGACCTACCTAGTTACTTGTGGCCTTGGGGCCTTGAAGATCAGGTGATGGGTGATGTCAGGTGAAGTCATACAATCGATGCAACCAGTTGATCATCCATCAAAGTATCTCCCCTTGTGCTTGATTATGTAAAACAACAAAGATAAGACAAGCACGTAATGATCATGAGCCTGAATAGATATATAATCAATCGTGAAATGAAACTCGTGGAGATGGGTAGGAGGGAGGAAATCCTACTGGAAAGAATATCCACCACTCTGATCATGTAAGAAATCCTTCTTGAACTGATAGCCACAAGCTTGACCAATCCATCTCTGAAGGGGGCTACTATATGTAGATGTAGGCTCATCTTCATCTGTGCACAAAGACTCACTGCTTGTCGAGCACAGAGGATAAATGAGAGATTGAAAGAACACTACATGGTTTCTTGGAGAAGAGGGCAAGAGGTAAGGGACAAGTTTAGGTGTAGAAAAAGACTACCTCTTCACCTGCAAATCTTCATGAAAATATCCAAGATGAAAATACTTCCTCTTTGAAGAATGAGCCTCTAATTGCTCTGAGGTGGCCACGTCCTGGTATTCCTCAAATACTGAGGACGAAAGTGGTAGAGATCCTCAAATAAATCTGTAATTATGTCATCATCAGGCTCCCAAACATATTATATGAATAATATATGCATGAAAAGTAGTCCTCTGAAGATGAAAACTCAAGCCCTTTTTCTTGAGGTCTATCCTATGTCGTAAATGGGGTCTCTATCGAAAATGAGGCGACCAAAATCCCACCTACGTCTAACAGTTTGTATGAAAGTGTCTAAATGCTCATCAACCATATTTAAAGGTTCTCTCACAAGACCATCAACAAAAGTGACCATCTCTTTGTCTTCGTGTGCAAGAGGAGTAGAAGCATGGATGTCTTCAACATGCTCCTCAAATTCATCATTGAGGCTAGTTGCTTCTTGAACTTCATGAACAGGGGGAGAGCACGGCTGGACAATCTCAACTACATCAGGCGGGAGCAAAGGTAATGATGCCTCAACATGTTGCGCTTCATCAGGATTCTTCATGGGCATGTTCCTCCATTGCCTCTTCATTACACGAGGCTTGATTCTTAATGGAGGGTGCTTTGTGTGCCCTTTTTCAGAAAGATTTGTTGCATCCAAGGGCTCCTCTAACACCTCTTCACTTCCAAAGTCACGGAACAAAGTGTCATCAAGATCTTCAAAAGGATTACAACTCATCATGTTCTCTTCTTGATGTGCAGGAGGAACAAAGCCCTGTATGTCTTCATCAAATGGAAGGGTAGATACAAGCACTTCTTCTTCATCAAATGTCTCGTTCGGGTCTTCATTGAAATCTTCTTGGTAACTTTCTTCATATATATGTTCTTCAAGCACCTCTTCATTGTCAAGGGCAGGGAATAAATCTCTTATGCGATTCATCATTTCCTTAGCAGCTTTATTAACATCCTTTTCCTTTTCCATCTGTAAAAATTCCATCTTCGAGTCATAACAAGTTTTGGATGAGGTTTCATCCCATGGTGCCATAATTCCATTGACCGAAAGGACACCTCAATGGAGTTGCCAGGTGAGATCAAGTCTCATTGAAGGAGGGAAAGAGGGAAAGGTGGGTTCGTGGAAAGTGGAGTCGCCAGACAAGCTTCAAGGGAAAGTTATCAAGGGTGGAAAACAAAACGTTCTTCAATGGAATTGCCAAACAAGCTAAGGGATAGAGGCTTTAGGAGGGAAGCTTGCCAAAGTGTTGGTAGGGCACGAAGAGGATTCAAAATCCTCCCTAGCAACGAGGCCAAAATGTTATTGCACAAGTTGTAGGTTGGGAATGTTGTTGATCGCAGCTTCATGAGACATCCTCCAGATCGTTCTCCTCTGGACTAGTTGAGACATCTGTGTAAGGAAGCCCAAGTGTTGGGTGTGCCCATGTGATGGGTGTGCGTCAGACTCTGGACTGAGTTGTGATGACGTGAAGTCTCTTGCTTTGTACTCCTCTGGACTAAGTTGAGTCAGCCTGAGATGGTCTCTTGCCTTGTACTCATGTGGACTCACTTGAGTCGGCTTGAGATGGTACTCCAGATGATTCTATTGTGGACTCAGTTGAGATAGAGTTCTATTGAGTATGACGTCCCTGTGGCTGAGCACAGGTGAACATGTCCCTAGTGGCTGAGCACTAGTGGACGTGCGAGATCCTTGCTATATTGTCTGAGAGTGAGATTTACTTGTAACCCTAATTTGTGACGTAAAGGGTACAAGTCGGCCCCACCATATGTAAAAGATAGTTAATATTTATGTAATGATTAATTATATTAATGAGTTATTGAGGTCGACCCTATTGTGTCAAGAGACACCTATTGCTGTGTCTAGTCTTGTATAAATAGAGATGAATCCCCATTGAGGATTACACACTCTCACTTGTCATTTTGAAATTTTAGACCTACTTGTACGGCTGAAGTGCGCACCTCTCTTGGGCACCGGTTTCAAGGTTGTAGAGCACCCTCTTGTGTGCATCTAGGGTTTATGGTTTGGGGGATCTTCTCTTGAGAATATAGCAAAGGATTGCTGGGTTTTTCCCTTGTTTGAGAAGGGTTTTCCCATGATACTTCTTGTGCATGGTTATTCTTCTTGTGATCTTGGTTATTGCAACACTTGTGTATGGTGTTGCTGCATTTGTTTATGGTTTAAGTACATGCTAAATGAAATAAACCTCATGCTTGAGCCTAACAATTAGAGAAAATTCAACATGGTATCAAAGAAGATTTCTTAAAGAACCATTGCACAAGTTTTCAAGCCAGCTGTCACCTCCCAGTTGCAGAAAATTACGACCCTTTAGCGTTTCCAGAAAAAGGTACGACCCTCTCTTTTTTGCTTGTTTCAACACCCTACACTGAAACAGTGGGGCTAATTTTGGCATAGGAGTGTACGACCTCCTTCAGCGCATCTCCAGAGACTCAGATTGCAAATCGAAGAATTTTCATTTTTGGCCCTAGGGTTTCTAGGGTTTCTGCAGAAATTTCGGTTTTAGGGTTTCTACAGCTCATTGAAGGATTTTTTGAGCTTACCAGTGTTCTTCTGACTTTCGAGGCTTATTGTTGGCAGTCATAAGTCCAATGAAACCTAAGGTTGCTAGCCTAGCCTAGCCGTTAGGTTTCCTAGCCTAGTTGCTAAGGGTTTGTGGAAGAATCTGCAAACCATGAGGAACAAAACTTTGGTGGAAGATAGGCTTGATGGATCAAGCAACTTCAGTTCTTGGAAATCAAGACTACAGATTACCCTGAAAGATGATGACCTATTGAGTGTGATCCAAAAGACTCTATCGAAAACAACTACCGATGAAGAGAAGGAAGAATGGAAGGAAGATGACGTCAAAGCAAGGAAAATAATCATCTATTCAGTGAGAGATCATCTCCTACCTCGTATTGCCAACTTAAAGACAACTTATGAGATGTATGATGCATTGAAGAATATGTTTGAGAGTACCAACACCCTCAGAGCTCTTACATTGAAGAATCAACTTCAATATATCAAGATGATGAAAGCTGACACCGTTGCTACCTTCTTCATGAATATTTCAGAGATCAAAATCAACTGGGTGCCATTGGAGAAACTATATTAGAGAGAGAACTTGTCTTGACTACTCTTAATGCTCTTCCAAGACACTGGGAACCATTTCTTCAGAGTATCAGTGTTAGAGCACATCTACCTGGATTTGATCGTCTATGGACAAACTGCACCCAAGAAGAAATCAGACTTATAGTCAGAGGAGTGCAAGACTCCCCTCATGATGACAATCATGCTCTTACCTTCCATACAAAGAAAGACAAAATAATAAATAGAAGAAATTTCAACAAAGCATTCAAAGACAAGAAGACTTCATCAGCTTCAAGTCATGAACACAGAAAAGACAAATCAAAGATTCAGTGTTTCAGATGTGACAAGTATGGACACATTGGGAGAGATTTTCCTACCAGGAAGAAAGGAAGACAACTTGCCTCCACTACCGATGTTGATCCAGAGCCACATCAGAGAAATGAAGACATAAAAGATGAATCCTTCTTCTTCATATCAACATTCTCAGGTACGGTTCCTACTGATAGTGATATTTGGCTAATTGACAGTGGTGCCTCCAGGCACATGACTGAATATATAGATCATTTGACAGACCTCTACTTGTTGAGAAAGAGTCCAGTCTACATGTACTAGGAGACAATGCCAGATATAATGTGAAAGGGGTTGGAACTTCTACATTCCAACTAGATTCTGATATACCCCTTCAGTTAAGTGAGGTACTATATGTACCTGGGATGAAAAGGAACCTTGTCTCTCTTTCTGCCTTAGAGGATAAAGGCTACAAGGTTACCTTCTCTGAAGGAAAAGTTCTTGCATGGCACACAAAATCACATATGAATTATTCTCGAGTGATTGGTGTTCGAGAAAACAACTTATACAGATTGACTGTCCGACTGTTCCAGACCTTGTTACATGATACTATAAGCTTGAGCGAGCTATGGCATAGAGACTTGATCATATCCATTATAGAGCCCTTCCCGCTCTAGGGAAGATGGTAAGAGGTCTTCCAGAGATACAGGTTCAGCATGATGGTGTTTGCAGAGGTTGTGCTCTTGGCAAGAATGTCAAGGGGTCCTTCTTGAGCAGTGACAACAAATCTAAGGGGATCTTGGACATGATACATTCATATGTGTGTGGACCCATGACTGTTGCTTCATTGAACACATATTTGTACTATGTGCTCTTCATCGATGATCACTCTCGAAACACGTGGATTTATTTCTTGAAGACCAAGGATGGATTCCTTGCGAGAATTCAAGAATTTAAAGCTCAAGTTGAGAACCTGACCGAGAGGAGGATCAAGGTGCTGAGGTCATATAATGGAGGAGAGTATACCTCCAGGGATTTCAATGATTTCTGTATTGAGGCAGGGATCAAGAGGGAGTACACTGTTCCTTATAACCTTCAACAAAATGGGGTTGTAGAGAGGAAGAACAAAACCATCATCGAGGCAACCAAAGCGATGATACATGATCAGAATCTACCTATGATTCTGTGGGCAGAAGCATCCCTGGCAACAGTGTATGTTCAGAACATAAGTCCTCATCAGATTTTGAAGAACACGACTCCCAAAGAAGCTTTCACTGGAGTGAAGCCTGAGGTTGGACACTTTAGGATATTTGGGTGTCCAGTATACTTTCATATACCCAAGGAGAAGAGGACCAAGTTAGACCCTTCAGGCAAAAATGGTACATTTGTGGGGTACAATGAATCTTCAAAGGCTTATTGGATCTACATTCTTGGTTCGAGACAGATTGAGGTGAGGAGAGATGTCATCTTTGAGGAAGAAATAGCCTTTCGAAGATCCAAAGAATCTCAGATGGAGATTGACAACGAGACAATACCTTCTCCCCCTTCAGCAGTTTAGAGGGAGATAGTCATTGATCTAGTTGATCCAGTAGCTCTAGTTGATGTTCCTAGAGACATTGCAGTAGGCCATAAAAGGCCTTCCTGGGCTCGGTAGACTCTGCAGGAGGCAGAGAGACATGTAGCTCCTCAAGGCACATTCCGAGAGAGCAAGAAACCACAAAGATTTTCGAGCTATGTTTCAGCCATGAGCCACATCATTGATACTGAGCTTTCTTTTCATGGAGAAGCAGTAGGACAACAGGTATGGCAAGATGCCACGACAGAAGAGTATCGGTCCATCATGAAAAATGATGTGTGGGATATTGTTCCGAGACCAGAAGGGAAGTCTGTAGTAACTTCCAAGTGGATCTATAAGATCAAGCATGCAATTGATGGACGTGTCGAGAAGTACAAAGCAAGATTTGTGGTCAGAGGATTTTCTCATGTGGATGGAATTGATTATGAGGAGACATTTGCTCCAGTAGCCCGATACACTTCCATCCGTACGATAATTACCCTAACTGCATCCATGGGTTGGAGACTACATCAGATGGATGTAAAGACAACCTTTCTCAATGGTGAGATTGAGGAAGAAGTTTACATCGAGCAATAAAGAAGGAGTCGTGATACATGAGCAAAAGTCTCATGTGTGTAGGTTGAAGAAAGCCCTGTATGGACTAAAACATGCACCTCGTTCTTGGTACGAGAAGATGGATGGATTCCTGATGAGTTTGGGCTTCAACAAGAGTGTTGCTGATCCAAACCTATATTATCACATTGTTGGTGACGAGTGCCTGATTTTGGTCTTGTATGTTGATGATTTATTCCTGATCGGTTCAGAAAGTCTTATTGCTGAATGCAAGCATGCATTGACTTCTGAATTTGAGATGAAGGACCTGGGTATGATGCACTACTTCTTGGGACTAGAAGTATGACATAGGACTGATGATATTTTCCTGAGTCAAGGAAAATATACAGTGGAGATATTGAAGACATTTGGTATGACAGACTGCAAATCCATGCCTACACCGATGGTGATGGATTTGAAGAAAATGAACGAGGCTTCTACTGATTCAGGTGAGATTGATCCACATCTCTATCGACAACTGATTGGATCATTGATGTATCTGGTTAGCACCATACTTGATATATGCTATGCAGTGAATGTACTTAGTCAGTTTATGAGTCAGTCGAGACAGACTCACTGGATAATAGCGAAGCATGTGCTGAGATATCTATGAGGCATAGTTGGATATGGCTTGAGATATGCCTCCGGTGTAGACATGAGATTGCAGGGATATGCCGATGCGGATTGGGCAGGGAGCACAGTGGACCGGAAGAGCACATCCGGTTGTTGTTTTAGTTTGGGATCTGCCATGGTTTCTTGGTGTAGTAGGAAATAGAGCTTTGTGGCTTTGAGTACTGTAGAAGTAGAGTGCATAGTGTTATGTGTGGCAGTCTGCGACGCAGTGTGTCTTCGCAAGCTCCTTGCAAATTTATTTGGTCATGAGATGGATTCCGATTATCCATTGCGATAACCAGAGTTGTGTGAAGCTCTTAGAGAATCCCGTGTTTCATGATAAATCGAAACACATTGAGATCAAATACCATTATATCAGAGATATGGTGCAGAGGAAAGCAATACACGTGCAATACCTTTTTACACATGAGCAGGTTGCAGATGTCTTCACCAAACCGCTTGCCAGGACGAAGTTTGAGTACTTCCATGAGAGACTTGGCTTGGTAGATTATGCCTCCCTAGCCGAGAGGGAGTGTTGTTTTTTGCAGCTTCATGAGACATCCTCCAGATCATTCTCCTTTGGACCAAGTTGAGACATCTGTGTGAGGAAGCATAAGTGTTGGTTGTGCCCATGTGATGGGTGTGCGTCAGACTCTGGATTGAGTTGTGATGACGTGAGGTTTCTTGCTTTGTACTCCTCTGGACTGAGTTGAGTCAGCTTGAGATGGTCTCTTTCCTTGTACTCTTGTGGACCTAGTTGAGTCGGCTTGAGATGGTACTCCAGATGATTCTCCTATGGACTTAGTTGAGATAGAGATCTATTGAGTATGACGTCCCTGTGGCTGAGCACAGGTGGACGTGTCCCTAGTGGCTGAGCACTAGTGGATGTTTGAGATCCTTGCTATATTGTTCGAGTGAGATTTACTTGTAACCCTAATTTGTGATGTAAAGGGTACAAATCGACCCCACCATATGTGAAAGATAATTAATATTTATGCAATGATTAATTATATCACTGAGTTATTGAGGTCGGCCCTATTGTGCCAAGAGACACACCTATTGCTGTGTCTATTCTTGTATAAATAGAGGTGAATCCCCATTGAGGATTACACACTCTCACTTGTCATTTGGAAATTTCAGAGCTAATTGTATGGCTGAAGTGCGCACCTCTCTTCGGCATAAGTTTCAAGGTTGTAGAGCACCCTCTTGTGTGCATCTAGGGTTTATGGTTTGGGGGATCTTCTCTTGAGAATATAACAAAGGATTGCTAGGTTTTTCCCTTGTTTGAGAAGGGTTTTCCCAGGATATTTTTTGTGTTCTTGTGCATGGTTATTCTTCTTGTGATCTTGGTTATTGCAACACTTGTGTATGGTGTTGTTGCATTTGTTTATGGTCCAAGTACATGCTAAATGAAATAAACCTCATGCTTGAGCCTAGAAATTAGAGAAAATTCAACAGGGAAAAGCTTGACCCAACCACCAAGTGGCGACAACTAAGTGACATTAGACCATATTAAATCTCGATATAGGTCCCACGCTTCAAGGGTGACTAGGTCACCCTAGGGAGGCGATCCCGGTGACCATGGGGGGATTGAGACTGATGGAAGGGAAGGAAGAGAAGTATCCCCCTAAAGGTCAAGGTTGCTAAATGGAAGATGGCTTCCATGACTCGTCTCTGGGTGTTCTAAGGTTGCTAAGTCTTTGAATGCCTGCAAAGGGTGTTTGTAGTATGTACCTGCCCGAGACACAAGAAAAGCCACACTTGCATATAGTAATATTAGGTGGACAAGCAAGTTAAGCTTGCTGTCCCTAATTGCAGCAATAATCAATTATATATATCAGCACATAAAAGAAAATAAGGGCTGCAAAATAAGTGCTAGAAGTCCAATTGAATAAGCATGAGACAAGCTAGTAAAAACTAGTTTAACTCAACAATGATAGAGCAAGACTTTAGCACAAAAACAAGGCTGTCATAAAAAGCTAACTGCAGTGATATTTATCAGCCTTGTGGCTGTAACAAACTTATTTTTACAGCAATATATTTAACCACTAAAACTTTGCTCAAAACTTGCCAAAAGATGCGCTGTACTTGGTAGATTATGTGGGCAGATTTTAGGCAATTTTCAACGGTTAAATTAGAAGTTATTGAAGAATTTGGTTAGGGTTTTCTGCAGCCCTAATTGCTGTAGGTTAAATTTGTAACAACAGTTAGAAATACTTGGAGAAATGAAATGCCCTAGTGGCTCAAGCAAGCATTTATAACATAGATTTGATTCCACTAGGAACAACTTCAAAATCATGAAATTTCACGTTTCCCAAAGCAACCATTTTATATCTCCAATGCAACAAGTGATGATTAGTGCCATTGGATTAATGGAGTCGAGAAAAAAAAGAGCTAGAGGTACTACCTCCTTGGGGGTGTAAATCCTCTTACTCCCCAAGGCAAGTATATCTAGCTAGGGTTTAGACTAAGAGGGTGTATGCACTTATACTTCTCTTAGTAAACCCTTATTAAATAAACAATACTTAAGCATAAAATGATGGAGGCTAAGGTGGGGGTGTATGCCCTTATACTTCCCACCTAGCTCTAGCAAAATAATCTTGACTTGAATAACAAATGATAGCACAAAGTAAAAGCGTTACCAATTCAAGGAAAAATGCTAAGACAAACGACCACAATAGCAAAAGAAGAGCCTTCCAAGGTTAGTGCATCACTTCCACCAACCAATAACCAAGAAAGTAGCCATACACAAGAGCACAAGAGAGAAAATAGCCAAAGATAGCGAAAATTTCAGTCCAAGGCTTGTCCAAATGGGAGCGATATGATTTAAAATGAGATCTTATGATCTCTATTTATACAAAATGTCACAAACATAGTTTGTACACATAATTTTAGGGTAAACCACAAGATTAAGGGTCAACAACCCTAATATTTCCCCTTTACACAAATAATATTAAAAAAATCATCTTTAAAATCACTTTTTTGCACAAATGAAAACCTTAAGAGTGACATCACCCCTCTAGGATTTTTTGGTAGGCCTTGGATGTTTTGGCACTTTTAGGCCAAACATTGAGTTGGAGATGGTAGGGTTGGGCCTCCAAAGGCCATGTGTCTCCAATCCAACCTTCTTCTTCATGATCCAAGGGTTTCTTCCTTCAAAACGTGCCATGTGTAGCCATCACCACCTCAAGCCCCTCAAGCATGATGTTAAGCCTCCAAAAGACGACGTTTTGCCTCTTCTAGGCAAAACGTTTGGCATGTGAGGGCTAGGTCCTGTCTCTCAAGTCATCTTCTAGGCCTCCAAAGGTTCATCTTTCTCATTCGACATGTGGGCCTTTGGCATCCAACCTATGGGCTTCAAGCCCCATGGAAGCCCAAAGTAGGCTTGGTCCTCCAAACCTGTCCACCAACTAGGTCCTGTAAAGACAAATAAGCACGCCCTCCAAGGATCTCAAGTCAAAATATCACGATGAGTAAATCAAATCAATAAATGAGCCACCCAAGCATGTGCATCAAAGATTACCCTGTCAAACAAGTAAGTGCTCAAAGACATTATGCGACTTGCCATGCTTGGATATGGGAGGGTTGACAAGGTGTCCTATTGGGTAGATCTTTCCTAGGTCAAGGAGTGTTTCCTAAGTGATCCCTCTCTAAGCCATGTAAAGTGGATGAAGTGGTTAAGGATCAAGACTCAATGGGCATGGGGTTCATGACATACAAGGGGTTGTAGTGTCTCATTCATGGGTGCCTTTGTAGAGGGTGTGTGTCACCTTCGTTTGAAATGCAATTTTTCCAAGCCCACCGTTTTGCCATTCTTTGTTTCTTTCATGTTTTAAGGACGAGTTTAAGGCCACTGTCCTGGCGTGGTGTCTAGATAATGACAGTATCACAAATACCTTGTGGAAATGAAAAGGCTAGCTCGTGATGAGACCCCCTTTCTCTCAGCCATGCAATTGAGAGTGATTACCTTGGTTTGGTGACCAAATGATGGTAATGTCATACCACAAGATACCTATGATCTTGATAGGCCAGCTCGTGATGAGACCTCCTATCCTCCAAGTAACCCCCTAAGCATTCTATCATTTATTCTTGTGAGTCCCCCTTTTCTTACATATACGCGTTTCATTGCTTTCTTGGGGAATCCATGGGCGAATCATCTGGAAGGTTTATATATAGGCTTTTATCTTTTACCCAACAACAATCCCTCTGGTCCTTCAACCCCTTCTTCCCATAAATGAGGGACAACCCCTTCTTGGGTCAATACACCCTAAAATCCCAAGAGANNCTTCTTGGGTCAATACACCCTAAAATCCCAAGAGATAAGGAAATGGGGGGTTTAAGTGATGAAATATGGTAAGTATGGTCGAGAGCGGTATGATGGCTCTTCAAGGGAGTTCCTTGTAGTAAACCCATTCTCGAGGAAGTGAGATCGGAAGA